>VXBW01003570.1:96715-196930 GCA_013400375.1 Thinocorus orbignyianus
GCCCGCCCGCCGTGTTACATAGCCAGCCCAGGCCCTGGCGGGGGAGGGAAGGGGGGAAGGAGCGGGGAAGCCTCTGGCGGAGGGCGGGGTTGAGGGTGGGAGGCTGTGGTTCACCCAGGAATGGGGGCGGTTTCCTATTCCCGCTGCCGAGGGAGGCGCGGTTCGGTGCCCGCCCGCACCCCTGGTGCCCAACGGTGGGCTGCGGGCTCCAGGAGCCTGGCAGCGAGTCCCGGGAGAAGTGGCCCGGAGGGTTTGCTTCATCTCTGGGTGGCTGGAAACCCCAGATCGCTCCGTTCTGGGGGAAAAAACCCACCACCTGTTAAGCTGCTTGATTGATTCAGAAGTGATTTCTCAAAACGTCTTTCCCGCGAGGAGGGGTAGGTGGTGTCCCTTCTCAAAGTGTGCAGATCTGTTCCTGCACCTTCGAGCTAGGCATGGTCCTCCCGAATACAAAAATGAACTTTACTGTGGAGTTGCAACTGTCACCTCCATGCTAGATGCGTTCCATAAAAAGCAGAGGTTAATGGCACTTCTGTGCATGCTTGTCTTGTGAGGTTAGTTAAAACATCACTAGGGATCTGAAAGCTGTTGCCCTTTTAAAAGGGTCAGCTCTTGTATCAGCTGTCTGTCCGCTGTCAGAAACTTGAAATGCTCCTGAACTGAGCCTGCACACACTGTGATGCTGAGAAGAGTTGCCTAATTATGGAACAAGCACAATGAAACTTGGCTTGACACCACATCATAGAAGAACAACAAAATAGAGCTACTTTGGGTTTCAGTTCAGTTTACTTTTCTTCAAGGATTATTTCTTTTAGATGTAATAATTTCATTTCTGGGTCACTAAATCCTTTACTAACAAGGTAACTTGCCTTTAGAGTTGTGGGTTTTTTTTCACAAATTTTGTGAAGCTATCCCTGTGATCCTGTTTCTGGTTTTCAGAAGATAGAAATACTAACCTGGTTTTCTGTGAACTTGAGCTTGATGGTTATTCTGTTATTGCTGACAGAAATGATTACTTAACAGTAATTGTCAAATACTGCCCTTATCTGCGGTTCATGATGTACACTTCTCTTATAAAGGCTTTTTATTTTTTTGTTTGTTTTGAAAGGGATATGGGGGTTTTTGAATAAAAAATTCTGGCTTTATAAAGAAAGTCATAGTTTTATGGTTGAAGCATGATCAACTAAAGTTTTAAAGGAAGCAGGCAATTGGTGCAAGTCTAAGTTTTGAGGAAATCATGTGTTAAGAATACTTCATAAGTTTCTAATGTGTTTTGCAATTGAAACACTAAATCCTTTTTAGTTATATTCTCTGAGCTAGTGAATGATAGACAAATATGAACTTTGATTCAAGCAAAAGGAGCTTCATGTCTTGAGTGCTACTGCCCTGGTTCTTCAATGACTGTTTAATGTGATCACTAACTAATCAGCCCTTGAGTACATCGCTGTGTGATGTATTTGGTAGCTGGTTTCCTTTAACAGTGTTTTCAACTGGTCCCTGTGCTGTGTTTTGCATTTGAAGAAAACCAGATTGGTGGGTGGTTTTTTTCAGTTGCTGGTTAGAGCAGCTGAGTTCTTAGTGGTGTGGGACTTCTTTATTTATTTTTTAAAGAAGAGCTTCTTTCTTCTAGTTTTTTTTGTGTGCTGCTTCCCACCCCCAAAGAGCTCCCAGAAGAAGGGTAAATTACAGCTCCCCTATGCAAAGTACTTCAGACAATATCTTGGGACTTAAATATCCTCAGGGCACACACTGCATATGGATTTGAGTAGGAAATGTCACTGCCTTCATAACCTGGTTTTGTGACACCTTCAGATTTTTTTTCAAGTTTAGAAGTACAGTAACTATAGAATAACTGGCTGCTAGAGGCTCTATGTTTATTAGAGTGATGTCAATAAATTCTTATTTAAATGAACAGTTAGTAATTTGGAATGAAGCCATTTTACATTCCAGTGGTTTTAATGAGTTATTCTTAACCAGTGGTAACACACGCAAGGGTTATGATGTGGTGTCTTGGTTTGTCAGTCTCATTTGGCATTTGGAATTAATAATCAAGCATTTTATCTCCCTGATCACCTGATAACTGTAAGCAAGATCCTTGCTTACGTGCCTATGGAGTAGGGTGTTGAATTAGAGAAAAATACCCTATTTGAGATTAGGAACAGAAGCTGTTCAGCATTGGGAACACAGGTCAAATTTAATCTTCTGGTGTGAATTTACAGTGCTCCTTCCTTAATTTGAATTGATTGACACTAAGAGTTTATCTTCTGGTGAATTGATGGTCCTAATGCCCTGGGCAAAACTCTTGTCTGTCAGAGTGCAAAGTGTGACTATTAAACACAACGGTTATGAGGAAAAATGGTGCAAGAATACGGAAATCAGGAGGTTTAGTTTCTTGTTAAAGGTGATACTGTCCCTCTGCAGAGTCGTAAGTTATGGTTCATTTTAAAAGATGTGTTTTAAGTCTGGCAAATAGCAGGATTTGATACATAGGTGTTTTCTGATTAACTTTTCTCTTTAAACACTCATGGACTAGTATTTTTGTGTAATTGCACTATTGAGCAAGTCTAATTACTAAGCAGTCACATGGTCTTACTGACCTCCTTTCTCCTGGCATTCAGCCTACCTGGTCTAAAATCACGAACGCTACGCAACAAATGCCAGGGCCTTCCTCAACTCACTTCATTTTTTTTCCTGGTTCTGATCTGCTTCTTACTGTTCCTTCTTTCAAGCTGTCAAATAAATCAAGATGTGCTTCCATTGAGATATGCTTTTTCTATCTAATGAGTTTTCCAGTGTCATTCACAGATCAAGGTTTGTGAGAGAGAGGTTGTTCGCTGCAGTAAAAGGTGATAGAGAAATGGAGGGAGATGCTAAATGGAAAATAGCTCCAATGCTCTGTTAAACAAAGTTTTGTCAATTGCCATTAAACTTCTGGCACCAGACTTAGAGTATATTTAATTATGTCAACAGAGTAGACAAAGAATGTAACTTACATACTCCAACAAGTAACCATTACCTACTTATGAAAAAATGTGTTCGTATGTGCTCTCAGACTTTTCCATATTAAGGAGAACGGGATCTCATGTTTAGCAATATCACTTAGGGGAGGGTTTCATTTAGCCCCGGTTTTAGTACAGAGTGGCAATTGATCACAATACCTAAAAAGAAACGCAAACATTCTGTTAGTTGCTGCATAAGAATTTACTTTGGCTAATTATTTACTTTTTTAGTTTGTCTTTTTGAGTGAGTATGTATGTTTTTGATATGCTAGTTAAGACTGGTGTGCGGTGATTGATTTTTAAAAAGATTGATAGTCTAACCTTGCCAATCCTTCTATTTCTTTTTTTTTTTTTTAGTTATTCCTTTCACTTTTAGAATAAGTGTAATAAAACTTGCTTTGTATATCTAGTAGATTTTGTAAGAATATTAATGCGTTTGACATCCTGCGGAGTTAGCTACTGTTGTGGCAGATAGTCCTATTCATTTAGGAGAAAGAAAAGATGTGGTATATTTTTTAACACTTGCACCTCAAAGCATATTAAAAATTAAAAAAACTTGAGAGGAAAGAGAAGTGTTATTTCCAGGACAATTGTTGCAATCAATAGAAATGGGAACTTGTTTTAAAAAAATAATCCTTGGACGTGCTTCTGTAGCATCTGTTAAATTTTGCTATTCTGTGCATCTGGTTTTGAAAATACAGTTTCAGGCTATGTAGGAATTAATTTTCTCTATAGAGACCTGTTTGTTGGATGTGAGATTGGTCAAGAAAGTCAATGGAACTATTTTCTGAGTGATTTTGGCAATAAATTATATCTGCAATTCAGGCAGGCAAAATTTGTGTATTATGCTCTGTTATTTTTGGTGACATGCTTTGTATGTAATAAGGAGTGTGCCAGAATAATAATTGCTTACCTACTAAACCGTCCCCTTTGTTTTCGTGATGTAGCACTTAGGATGAAAATCTGTTTGATTTATTAAATATTTAACGTCAACCCAATCATCTAAAATATAAATAGAGACAAGGCTTTTAGTTTCTCAGATACAAATCTAGGCATACATCAGGTTTGGGAGTAACATTAGATTTATTTGTGTTCTGTAGATACCCACTGGGGTGGGTAGCCTGTGCTGAACTTGCTGCTGTAGTCAGGGTGCAACAGGTCGGTAAGGGAACCTCATTATTCTCATGCTGTGTTCTAGACATAGTCGTCATACCTTTTAACGAGCGGCTTCAACTCTAGCTCAATGCCCGACTCAGGGCACTTTTGTCCAACCAACCCACTAAATTGAGGATGATTAGCCTGTAAATTTCAAAATCTGTTACCGAAGAGCGGTAACTTGTTGTCAGAAGCCATGTGTTTCAGATAAGGGTTCTGTGGTACCAGCAGTTAGACTGGAGAAACCTAGTGCCATGCACCTAGGTTGCCCAGCTGTTCTCTCTAATAGAAAGCTCCAGTACCCCAAAAATGCCCACAATTCAGTGATTCCCTCTACAATTTGTTGTGTTATATGACCTAGTCCCGTGATTTGTAAAGTACGTCACTGAACCGTACTGACGTATGTCCTCATGCTTTTAATCCCACAGTGTTGATGAAAGGGGTGGTTCCGCCCTTTCGTGATAGCACACAGCCCTGTTGGGAACCAGGTTAGCCCATTAATCTGCCTGACAGAGATTATTTACTGGTTTTGGTGGGATTAGCAATCTGGTAGGTTGTACCAGCAAAAAGGTCACAGTAATAGTAGTGAAGAGGGAAGAATGGGAAGGGCAGGTACCATTTCTTTCCATGGCTGGGTTTCAGCCAGATAGAAGTAGCCATATAACTGTGACGTGCATTGTTTGTGTGTGTAGTAACCACGAGGTGGTTTTTTGGAAGGTGATTATTGGTTTCTTCTGTGACTTGCTATTTGTTGGCACCCTTTGAAGTTATACTGTTGAAAATAAGTGTCATCTTTTTTACTGTGTTAGGGGAAAGGCCCTATATATTTTTTCATCAAACTGTCAGAATGTGAGAACTAACTCTGCCAGCTGAGAAATTACACTATGCTTGTTTGCTTATTTTCATGTATGATTTTGCATTACCTGATTCTGTAATGTGACTGTTATTAAATTGGATGAGGAGTCTGTCCTGATTGGTGTAGAGAGAACAGGCGGTACTGCAAATCCAATTTTGTACTAAGAATTCAGAAAAATTCCCGTGAACATTTATGCAAGTTGCTTTTTGACTTCAAGGTTGATCTTAAAGGAATCTAATTCCTCAGGCTAAGAAGTTTTGTGATTTTAGAGACCTCGTTTTACATCATCAATCCCCAGGTCTGAGCATATCAAGAGAAGATCTGGGTAGAGCATTCTTGATAGGCAAGAGTAGCTTGTGGACTTTGTGACTGAGTATCAAGGTACAAATGCGGTCTTGAAACAACTCCATAGGACTGTTTAAGTCTTCCTGCTCTTGGGACCAGAAATCTATTTTTGGTTTATTTTACTTAAGTATCAATATATCTTATTCTTTATTTGAACAGGGGAAGGTAATTTGTCTGCAACTTCTGTTAGTACCTCCTCTGGTTGTAAAAGGAGAGGGTGATAACTCCCAGCAAACACAGTCTGTGGTGAATGCAGAAGCAGAGAAGCAGCTAGTGCTTTTTTTTTTTTTTTGGCAATCAAGCATACAGACACTGTTTTTTTTCTTATCTGATCAGTGTGTGACATTGAAAATGAATTCTGCATCAGTTCTTCAAAGCAAATTACTTTATGTATTCTCACCCTCTTTTTGCTATTTCCATGTAATAAAGCATGTTTTCCTCTTGTTTGTGAAAATATCTTTTTTTTTTCCCCCCTACAAATGGCAGATAGTGTTGAAACACATTCTGTTATGCAAATACTGCAGAAAAAGCTCTTTATTGTTGTACCACCTGAACTCTTTTGGTGTCTCCAGTATGAAAGCCTCTATTTTCAGGGAAAGCTATTATTTTCCATCCCCTCCCGACGGCTGGCAGGTTTGCAGGTCAGTTATATAAGTCAGGGCAGGAGGAAGGTCACAGTTGCTGGACAGGCCAGCCGTGCTTCTGATGACTAACTAAAGTCTGTGATGTCTTAATTTTTTTATTGAAGGAAACTCTCTTGGCTTTAGGGAATGTTGCGGCTTTCCCACAGTGACCTAAAAAGGCAAAAGTCAGCTTGAGCATGAGTTGGTTGTGTAAGGCGGGTGGGAGTGCGTGGCATCGTGTTTTATAGGCTTAGTAATTTGCATATCAAATTTCAGCAGGTTTGGTAGCCATGCCTTTGGTTACCTCTAGGAAAGGATTGGATTTGATTTCCAGGGTAAGAGAACTTCATAGTATTTTGGTGCAATACACTTTTCTTAAGTTTTTCAGAACTCTTAACTTACAAACTAACCTTGCTGCACATTTGTGCATGGTGTGTACTTAGGACTTTCAGGTCCTTTGCAATCTAGGTCAACAGGTCATCTATAATTGCCATGTTCTAACCCTGAAGCCTCCGTAGATTTTTTTTTTTCCAGTTCACTGTTAAGCATTTGCTTTCACTACTTTGGAGTTCCATGTGTGTAAGTAAGTGTTACTTTATGCAGGAATAAAGGTTTAGTGGAGCCGAAGGGTAGATCAGAAAGGAAAAGAGATCAAAATTGAAATGTTCTGTTTCAGGTAGCAAAATGGAGACAACTGTGGCAAAAGTCTGTATGTGTACCTTTACTTTTGGAACAGTTCTGAATCTGAAAGCATACCAATGACGAAGGACATGAGCTTTGTGAGCGTTAGTGTGGACAGGAGCTAGGCTGCAGTGCACAGAGCTTCTGAAAATATGTGAGGTTTTTTCTTAAATTCTGTACTTGGTTTTCCTTTTTTTGTAAATAGCATTAGTATATGAGAAGTCTCAAAGTCTACATTGGTAAACCTGGGTAGGAAATAAGAATTTGGTAATACTCAGAGTTTCAGAAATAAATTCAGGTGTCAAACTGTTGTTCATAATCTCCTTGAAAAGTGCTAGCACAACAAGTTCCTTGCAGTAGGAGGCAACCTGTTCAGATTATCAGAGGCGGAAGGGATTTGAACATTGGTCGGGATGTTACGCGTTGCTTCCTCCTGCAACTGAAGTAGAGAGGTTTCCTGCGCCTGCTTTGAGACTTGCTTTATCTCAGTATTTTTTGATGAAAAGGAAAGAAAATGCTTTCCTATAAAGTCACATGCATTCCTTTTTTACCATCTCTTAGTATATTTGTGAGTCTCGCACAGCTGTGAAAAGTAAAGGCTGCAAATTTCATGCACTGTAAGTTTGATTCCTTTCATGACACAAACTCATATTCTTTCAAAATGAAAGCCAGAAATGTTGGGGTGGTCATGACAAATCTGTTTAAGTTCAAATGGGGAAATTGTGAAGTATGAATACGTGTGGTTATTGATTCTTCAGATATGGAGATTATCTACAGCACCAGGCTACTTAAGAATAACTCCTATAAGGAAAACTTGCATTTTTTGCCTACCGAAGGTGTGGAATCCATGACCTAGGAAACGCTTTACTTTTTGTAGTAAGGAACTTGTGGAGTTCAGCACTTACAAATATTTTTTCTTCTTCTTGGTGCCAGGATTCTTACCTTGTTAGGTAAAGGGTAAACTGTGCTGCCATTTAGTGAAAGAGGCAAAATAGTGACCAGAAGAACAGAAATAAGATGGCAACTTTCATTAGAAAGATAAGTAAATGAATAGGTAACTATTTCATGTATAGTGCTTGATACTTCATGTTTTTTATAGTTTGTAAAACATGGCTATGGTTTGCATGGTTACAATTTTGCTACGCACTAAAGATGAAAAACACTACAGCCAGCCTTACCTCAGTTCCACAGCCTGTGCAGTTTTGAAGTACTGGGGAAATGTATGGAGAATTGTGAGACTCAGTTTTATAGAGCAACTGGTGTTACAGTTAATGATACATTGGATTAATTGAAGAATGGAGCAGAGTTTTTCTTTCCTATGTTCTTTTCTGAGTTTCCTCTGAGTAGAAGCTTTCTGCCTGTAAATGTGGTATTGAGTGATCATTTTTTTAAATTATTTTTTCTCCTATTCGTCGTATTTCACATTTTGAGAATAAACAAAAGAGAACAATACTGCTTTTAACAGAGATTGGCTACTATTGTTTTCTGTGTTCCTGTCTCACGGGAGAGGCATGACTTTACATCTGTGAAACTGACATATGCGTTTAAAAAAATCTTCTACAGACTAGTTTTTGCCATCCAGGTTTCAGGAGGGTCTTCAATTGGCAGCGGGAGGTTGCCTCTTGGTTTTGTTCTTTGTTTTCATAAGTCTTGCCAGTAGAGAACTCAAGAAGTTGAAACTATCCAAATCTTAATGAGGGTGATCAAGCAAAGCATGTCGTCTGAATTATTTGTTTTATTTGGGTTGCCTAGGGATAATTCCTGTGACTTTCCATCATTATTTTTTCAGTAGATGGCAGGCTTAATAAGATCATTTACTGTGCTTTATGTGTGTTTCTTTTTAGACAACATAGCTATTTGCTGTTTACTGCTATTATGCAATATTTCCCAAATCCTGTAAATGCTTCTTTCAATTATTGAGTGATTTCTTCATTTTCTTTTCTCCAGCATACTTTTTAACTAGTATGACCTGGGAACATCTATCAAGGTGTAGTTTCATCAGTTCATGAAAAAGGGAAAAGTTTTAAATTGCTGTGTTATTGATAGGTCAGTTATCCTATAGGTATATTGTCCCCTTTTATTTCAAGGCTTTCATAATTTGAGGAGACATGTATAAAAATTAGTATTGTGCTCATAGTCCTGGTGTTTTTCTGTGAGCAGTTTGTTGTTGGTTGGTTTTGTTTTTCATTTGTGTTAATCTTCCTCTCTGTAAGCTCGTTGCTAATAAATTTACTGGCGAGGAGTACTTTATTTCAGACCTAGTGGCTTTTTCTTCCAAACCATGAAAGAGAATCATGGGTTTGTGGGAATAATGTCAATATTCTTCTGCTTACATATTAAATTTTGGCTTTCTGCTTTCTTTCAAATAGAACTCCATCAACTTCTCTTCAGTGCCAACTCTGAAACATTGTGTTAGTTTGCCAAAGAAAAGTTCTTCAATGTTGTTTACTGAAAGTATTACTCCAGTTCTTTACTACTTCCATATGAGACAGCACAATGGAGCTTGCATTTTGGACACTGGAGGTCAGGCTGTCAAATTGAAAAGTGTTACTAGTCATCAGATGTTGCACTTGCAGCAGCAGCTTTTCTGATTTTTTAATTTTTTTTTTTTCATAATCCTAAGCAATTTCTTTCCTTCTACTAGTCTATCTTTCTTCTGGAATCCTACCTTTGCAGCTGCTGCTGTACAACTTGTCAAGTTGAATGGTTAAATAAAACAAAAACTTTAGTTATCTTTTTTCCCCCTCCTGTTCTGTTTGAGGAGCATGAGGTTTGCAGGAGTGATTCTCTCATTGTATACAATTTATTCCCAAGTGAAAACGTGGGGGAAATTTCAAAAGCTTCTCCACTTGCAGTACTGTATTGTCACTGATTCCAGTGTTTTTTCCTGCTGAACTTAGAAGTTTTAAGAAGACCTAAGGTAAAGTAAGCTTTGGAGAGCTTTGTTGCATGTGCTTTGTTGTTCTGCTTTCTTAGAATGAGCCATATCTGCCAGAATCTTTCTGTTAACCAAAGTTTTCATTACGATGTACTGTATGATAATGCTTAGCTTGCCTTTTGTTGGAATGAGCTGTCTTTTGCTTGGAAGTGTTAGCCACTTGTGCTTGCCTCTTAAATTTTTACCTTGAATGAAAGTTTTTGAACTTAAGGGTTTGTAGAAATTGATCAAAAAACACCTATGCACAAGTCAGTGTGATTATTTGAAGCTTTGTAGGCTTATTTCTACAGAGATGATCTTTGTTTTCTTCATGAGGTTAAGATATAGCAAAATGAAAAGTTGTGCTGGTACTCTTTTTTTGCCTTTTTTTTTCCCCTCCCCCCTTTGCCATAAGGTTAATGGTCGTTAACAACAACAGTAAACAGGAAATTAAGTAATTTTCCACTTTACTTCCTGGTTTTGTGTTGGTACCTTTGTATGTCCCCTTTGTTAAATAGGGTTCAAAAAGGTGTTAGCTTTACCTGTAATTCACGAGGGCTTTTTCTTTTACGCGGTATTACACTATTTAGACCTTTAATAAAGGAACATGTCCATCAGCTTGTGCTGGGCTGGTAGCACCGAAGCAGCCTGTTTGTGCTGGAGCTTGCTGCCAGCTGTTGAATCTGGCAGGGAACACGTTGTTCATGAGCTGCTGTTCCTTTTGACACCTTCGCCTTCTATTTTTTTTATCAGCTCTTCCAGTTTCGAACATTGGCTTGGTACTTTTTGAACTCTGAGTGTGTATTAGGTTTCATTTAATCTTTAGCAGCCAACACTTCCAAATAGAACGTCAGGGGAGCAGAACAGACCAGCTGCTTGTACCTGCTCAAAGCTTTTCTCTGTCCCGGTTAGGAATAAAGTTCGGCTCCAGTATGGGAATCCTCTTGGAGCCGCTCCAAAAGGAAGGAGAAATTGGGCTCCTACTACCACGGTTACATATAACTGGAAAAGTAGGTCATTGTGGCAGGGAGTAGTCCAAACAGCCGCCCGGTTGCTGCAGCAACGACCTACTTTAGGAAACTATTTTTGTTGATTCATATTGAAATGTTCTTCTTACAAAGGGTATAAGGAAATGATCAGGTTATGAGACATGTAGTAATGTGAAAGCTGCAGACTTTGTGGGCTTCCTCCTCCCCCTTTGGTCTTGTCCCTTGGTGTTAGACATATGGGGATTAAAGCAAATAAGGTTTGGGTTTGTTTTTTTCTGCAGTTTGACCTCTAGTGGGGAACAGCTCTTGCTTGAAGGTTTTGTGTAGCAATAATACTTATCAATGGTGATTAAGTTTCCAGAGTTCAGAGTCTCCTATCATTTTGCTGTCCTATCATTTTTTGTCTGTAGAAATTAATTTGGGGTTTAAAAAAAAAAAATTATTCTTTTTTAGGGGTATCTCTTTTTGGGAATGCTAACAGTCTGCTTGATACTCAACTGCTTTTTCTTTTAACTACTTTGTCTTCAACAAAGTTTATCCACCTTCAGGAAGGTGGGCTTGGTGCCCCCCTTCCCCTTCTTTTTTTTTTTGGTCTTTAAATTGGCAGGGTTCCTGTGTGCATTTAAAAGTTAAAGTGATCCTGTGTAGGATGATATTTTCCAGTTGTCTGCCTGTCTTCTTTCAACAGTCATAGTATTAAAAAAAAGAATCTGACTGGTGTTCATTCAGGAGGTGAATTTTGTTAATTCATTCCATTCCACTGAATGGAATAAGTAGACAGGGAAAATAAGAAAAATAAAAGAATGCAGTTGTTGTTATAATAAAGGTTTCATTTTTCATAAAATAGTTCTTCATGTAAACTGCTATCTCTTCTGCAGACATGTTTGAATATCACTTTTTAGTTATCATAATGTTCCACTTAACTGTACTACGTAATTTTTCAAGATTAATTTTGTTACTTCAAGTGAATTGATCCTTGACCCCAGTGTTGGTCCTGACCTTCAGTGTTGCAGCTGTGGCAGATGAAGATAGCATGTTTATCTAGAGGTTACTTGATTATTATTTTTTTCCATCTATTATATCTTGAGCTATGTTTTGTACGCCAGGGCTTATGTTACTGAGCTCTGTGCATCTTTTTCATCAGCCTTAGACTTTAAGATAGAAGGCCTCTGCAGCATGAAGCGAACTATTACCTCCACTCGTCTGTTCATACACTAAGAAAGTTTGGGACAAAGTGGTATTTTTCTGAACTTAGGCAACTTAATAAACAAAGCTGTGTTTCGGTTACGTGTTGGGTTGGGTTTGAGTTTTTTTAATGTTGACTCTTTCTGCATGATGATTACTCAAAAACTCAAACACATTTTGGTCATGTTTACCGTGTATTCAGATGTGAATGACTAATTTCAGTTTTGAAAAACAGGTTTAGAAAGTTTGGGCCTTGCTGATTCACAGGAGTAGCAATGGGAAGTTTGGATAATGCTGAATCATCACCATAAGGCGAGCACCACAGAGGTGGAATCCAGTCAGTTTTAAGGGAGATTTTCAGGAATAGCTTCAGGTCTGGGTTGTTTTTTTTTTTCTGTTTTCCTAACTTTTTCCCAATTTCTGTGCTTGCTAGTAGATTACAGCTTTATGCTTAATTTTCTTCTATTAGTGCAATAGATTTTTCAGATAGGAAGCCAGAGATGATGGAATTATACCCTAAGTACTTGCAATTTATTCAGTGTGGTTGAGAAATACATGAATTCTACTCAAAAACTGCAGTAATTATAATCTTAAAAAGGTCACTTTAATATGAGGAAAGTAAAAAAGTTTTATTCGAGTGAGTGAGGGGCAGTCTAAATTTTGTCCTTCAGAATCAGATTGCATTACTTTATCTTGTTATAGTGCTCTTATCCTGCTTGTTCTTTTGAAATGAGCCATAGCTGTTACATTCTCATGGACAGCTTAAATTGCAGAACATAATGTGGCTGAACTATTTTATAAAGCAGGCCAGCTATGGTTTAATTACATCAAGCCTTATGAACTGCTCATTTAAGTAAGAGAACTTGAGTACATGAGAATTAAGGAGTTTTAAATTTATTTAAATATGAGCGTATCTGTCTTCTCAAGTAATTTAGGACATAGAAGCAAATTATAAAATTATTTCCCCAGCTGTCCCCACAGCAAATATATTTGTTTGCTCTTGCATTTTCTTTTATGGAGCTAGCTACTTTTTCTCTGGAAAGAGTAGACATAAGGAATTAAACTCAAATAATAAAGACTTTGGTTTATCAGTTTGGAATTAGAGGATTAGAGAAAAACAAACACAGAATATATATACTGAAGAATGGAAAACACTGGGAGACAAAGTTAGGAAGCTGTGAGCCTGTTAGTCTCATACCACCAGAAGGTTGACCTTTGTAACAAGAAAGTAATTTGAGATGTTTGTTGCTAGTTACATGGGAATGGTTTAGATGAATAATTGGTGCCCTTTGAAGTTAAGATCTCTATCTTTATAGAAGCTAAATATGCTATTTCTTGTGATGTATGGCCCACAAAATAGGAAGCAAATGCAGACTGGGAGATTATGAATGTCTGTCGAATAAGACAAAAATTTTGTGCATTTCCTTCCTTTGAGGAATGGTGACTTTGAAAAGGTAGTTCAGTTGGAGAAGAATTAATGAGGAATAATATGTAAGGAAATGCTAGCTTTGTGTTCAGTGTAAGCTAGGTTGGGTTCAAATGATTTTATTGTTCTTAATAGAGCAGTATTTGCTGTAGTTGTAGTCCTACTCTATATATGAAATGGACCTTACCCCTTAGCTTTAAAGAAGGTGCACCCAAAGAGGACTCAGCATAGAGAGACTATATTTTAAATGTTGATTTCTTTCAAGTATTGTTCAAAGCCCTTTCTTTCATCGTTTTTCAAAGAGTTGAATCTTTTACAGCGATTACAGATATTTCAGCTGTACACGGGCTTGAGTGTATCTTGCATTTTTCCTCCATCACAATTCTGCTTTGGCTTGAAAATTTCTAACAGTAGTAAATATTAGAGGGAAAAAAATGCACTTCATGGTCTGTGCTTGATATTGGTTTTGCATGTGGATCAGCTGTAAGTTATGAAAGATGCTAAAGTCCTGAACCGCTCTCTAGAGGAGCTGTTTTTTTTCCAGGGTTGCTCTACAGTCAGCGGAGGAGATTAGTTAGCTCCCATGGCCACTTTACTTAAGTATCTAAAGTTGGTGTGAGTGCACTTCTTCCTACTCTTGTGTATAAGCTTAAAGGATAATGCCTCTGTGAAATGTGTTATTGTATACCTTTTTAAGATGTGGAAGTGTATGTGGTATTCGTTGAAACAATGTAATATAATAAAGCATACCTCTGTGACCTTGATTTGGTAACAGGAAAATATTACTATGGCTTGCTGCCAAAGGATGCCGTGGAGTGTACATAACACTTAAATCCTGTCTGAGCTTAATCTTCTTGCAGTTTCATAAGAATATACAGCTTGGGCTAAGATGCGTTTGGTTAGCAGCAATCAAACAGGAAAATATGCTGATAAAATATTAAATGTTTGTATAGGTACATAAAATTTTAGAAACTCCCCAGTGTCTCATACTCTACTTTGATATTGGATGTAATCCACCTTATGATTCCTGTAGAAGCTACTATGAGGAATATGTTTATCTAAATGATACTGGACATTAATAATGACCTAAGCGAGCATATGGCAGAATAGCAGATATGTATGTATGAAAGGCTCACACTCTCTCTTGCCATGAAGAGAAATAAATGTTGCATAATTTATTAATACAGTTGGAGTCTAATGTTGTAAACTATAATCACTCAAATAAAAAAATGTCATTGATGTTATACAGTGTGTAATATTCTTTTTTTTATTGAATCCAGCTCTCTTAGACTCTAAAAGATGAAGTAGGTGTATCTGATGGCAACATTGGAAAAAAATTGAATGGGAAGATAAAACTAGCAGATGATAAGCTGCTTAATATAATTCTGATAGACAAAGTCTGAGTGGCAATTAAATATCCCTAAGGAACTGAATCTCTTGACAGTGCTTTTCTTTCGCTGGAGAGATTGTAATCTATGGCTTGGCATGAAGGCTAGTGGCTAGATGGAGGATATTTTAAAAGATTGGTTAGACAGAAATTTGAATGGATTGCTGGAAGTTTACCAGTCATAGGTAAAAGTACTAATAAAAGTTAGGAACAAAACTAGTTTTAGGTAGCACTGCTCTTTTTCACTTGACGTTTTAAACTTTTCTTCCTCAGAATGTGGAAGCCTGGTTAGATCCCTGACTTTTGAATGGTACTGTCTATGCAGTCTAACATCCCTGCCTTACCTAATGATTAAATTCAGGATCTAGATCAGTTCAGAAAAAAACTGAAATTTCTTGATTCTTAATGGCTTCGAAACTGCCATTTCCAGATATGAGTGATGCCTGAAAGAGAAATTGTTGCATTTTATGTCCCTTCAGTTCCCAGCAACTGTCCTCATTTCATACTAGCAAGGATGATTCTACATGATTATGGTTTCTAGGTGTTTATTACTCCTGAAAATAACCCCCAACAGGACTTAACAGTAGCCCTAAACAGTGTGTCTGTAAGTATCCTTCCTGGAAATCTCCTCCTAAGTGAAAACGCTACCTTTTTAACAGACTGCTTCTGACTTCTATGGAGAAAGTTTTCAATCATGTTAATAGAGCAGAGCCAGGAAGGCTGCATGATGTGGTTCTCAGTTTTGTTCGTTTTGTCAATGGTTAACTGTGTTAGCAGTAGTTAGTTAACTCTTTGAATTTCTTCTGTGATGGTGCTGATTTATTTCAGTTGCATTGTAACTAAAATTATGCTCTGTATTATGCAAACCAGTTTTTGGCAGCCACTCTTAAGATGTAATAGGGCAGAACATTGAGTTTAGATTTCAGACTTTGCCTGATTGGCCACAGGGAAGATTGTGGCTTTTTTTTGGAGCAAAGAAGCTATTATGCGCATGCCTTTTAAAGAATGCGGTCTTCAGAAGCTTTCATGAAAATTCTGAATATCCATAATTAGATAACCCTAAACAAAATGTGTGTAATGCTCTCCAAGAATGTTACTTGAAGACAAGTATGTTTTGCATTGGCATCTTGCCTGTGTTAACACTAAGTGTGTCTTTTCTGCCTCCCTCCATCACCTCTGCCATGCATGTAACTCACATGGTTTGCTATTGTGAAATTAATGGTGAATTTTTCCTTCCTCTGGTTTGTTCAAGGGAAGCTGAAGATCAGATGAAGAAACCTGGGCTTATGCTTTAATCTCATAAAAAAACCCCAAAGTATCTGTGCATCCTTTATGTGTCTTCTTAGTGAAGTCATGTTGTGTAGCTTTTACATTAATTCAAAGTGAAAAGGAAAGTGCTTTCCTATTGACTGTTAGGTTGAGAGGAAAAAGTTAGTTTAGATTGCAAACTCAGAAATAGGACCTGTTACTGTAGGGGAAGATTTAAATAGCTCCTAGTTGCCAGACTTCAGTGTAAAGTGTAATAGAGTTCAAGGGTAGTAGCCCGTACTTCATAGCTGCTACAGAGAAACTTTTCATCAAGAGTTGGTATGGTAAAAAGAAATTAATTTTTGCAAGATGTAGGTTTCATGTTTGGTTTCAGTTCACAGTTCACTTTCATTGTGTTATACTGTGAAAGGAACATTTTTGTGAGCATTTTGGTGTATTCAGGGAATACACCAAAGAAAAAAAGAGAATCTCCGATAATTTTGCCTTGCCTGTGCTAGAATGTTGCTCTTAATTGTGTTTGCATGTCTGCACTAAGCAAAACACCTGCATGTCGCTGTGCTGCAATAAGTGCCCATGCACGGGGTTAGAGTCGTTCAGAACTATTTTCACTTACAAACGGGTATTAACATTCAAAATGACACCTTGGAAAACTAAACTCCTATCTTCCAGATCCCGTAGTAGTTCACTGTGATGGTGTTGAATGCTGAGAATTATTGTATTATTATTTTTCTGTTAGTGTACTTAATATGTGTGGGGACATGCATGCTGTGGACGTGTTATTACTTCTCCCTGACATCTGTATGCTATAGATGAAACATTAATTTGTGGGGACGGGAGATAAATGCAATGCATTGCAATGCCTTACAATGCCAGGCCAAAATTGGAGAAAGTGATGGAATTAGATGTTGTCCCAGGGAGCTGGTACAATTAAAAATTTTCTTTTCATGTAAGCCTATTCCCATAGGCATATATTACCCTGTTAGACAAATGCAGAAGTTCTGAAAAGTAGAATTTTCCTTCTTTAAAAGTAATTTGTATTGGATATACCAGAATCTAGGTGTTAATTAGCATGTATTTAACTATAGTAAAGGTGCTGTGCTGCTTCTGCAACTTCTAAAGGTACTCATGAGTGAAAGGAGGTGAAAAGTTTGGTTACAACAAGTGGTTGATTCAACTGTAAGTTTCTTGGTAGTGATTGTATCTAGAAGCAATGATTCAAGAAGGTTAATTTTTAATTAAACCAGGCGAATCTGGGTTAAGGGTTTTCTTTTTATCAAATTTATTAACACATTAATGAAAAAAATCACAGAATGGTAGTGGCTGGAAGGGAACTCTGGAGATCATCTAGTTTAATTCCCCTGCCAAAGCAGGTTCACCTGGAGCAGGTTGGACAGGAATACATCCAGGTGGGTTTTTAATACCTCCAGAGGAGACTACAACGCCTCTAGGCAGCCTGTTTCATTACTCTGGCACTCTCAAGGTAAAGAAGTTTTTCCCTGTGTTGAGGTGGAACTTCCTATGTTCCAATTTGTGCCTATTGCTCCCTGTCCTGTCTCCAGGCACCACTGAAGACAGTCTGATCCCAGACTCTAAAATGCCTTTAGATGTCGTATAGTATAAACATAGTTGGTGAAAACAATAGATAAGTAATTATATCCAGCACATTTTGTTAGAACGTATTTGATCCGACTGAAAGATTCAAATACGCTTAATAAACTGCACGTTTATTCTGAGTAACCACTTGTGAACTGAATCTATGTACTGAAAGTCAAAACCAGTATTCTTTTGCTGTTACTATAGCTATAATAGGGTCACTAGGGTTTAATTTGGTCTATTATTTTTGAACAATATGCTTTCAGTGGCAGTATTTTAACTCAAACTGTGGTTTGGCTGCTTTTCATTTGTTTTGGTTGTGCTCAGGTACATGGAATGTGTCTTCCCCAGCCACTCTACTGCTGTTCTCCTGCATATATTGAACAATTTGAGTCTACACCATTATATTTGTTAAATACATGGAAGAGTTTTATGGAGATTGAAATGCAGGAGTGTGGTAAGAGATAGCTAAGAGAGATAATAGAGGGGATTTGGGCAACAAACAAAATGGAGATTAAACAGTATTAAGGGCAAGTTTAGGGATCTTGGGCGTGAATTGGAGCCTGGGTCAGTGCATATAATCTTCTTGAATAGGATTTTATGCCAACTCAAGACTAGAAGTTGTATACTGTCAGTGAGGTAGGAAAGAAAGAGGCTGAGAAATTAGAAGGAGCTGAGATGCAAATCAGAGAAAAAACTAAGTTTCCTAAAAGACAGGTTTTTACTTTGAGTAGTTAAGAACATTTTATGTCACCAATTTCTTTTCATACCCTTTCCTTGTGTTCTGTGATACGAAGTTAAAAACAAACCCCAAACAAAAAACCCTGAACCTTTCCTAGATGGTTCCAAAGGGACCTGGGATACTGTTGCAGTTTGTTTTCATAGCAATTTGTGAAGTATAAGTGAAGACACATAACTCTTTGAAAGCAAGATTCAGGTGGATAAGATTAGTGATAAAGTCTGTCATAGCAAGTTTTAACAAAAATTGTATAATGAAGCTGTGCTTCTTGGAGTCTCTCTGGGTACATGGGGCCCAAAATTCTCTCTGACAGAAGCATGAATCAATTCTCATCTGATTCTTAAAGTTACTCCTTCATGGTTTCTAACTAAATGAGCATATGGAAATTTATTTTTAGATACACCATCTTCTTCGTGGTCTTGCTCTTCTGGAGTTGTTGGGTTTTTTTCAAAATACAGCTTAGAAAAGTGAAATAATTAGACTTTTTTGGCTTGTTCCAGTCATTAAACTTATAAGCATAGTTGCCAGCCAAGAAGCAGTTATATTCTTGTCTGCTGGCTTCCTCTCAGACTTGCTTTTTGTTACCCTTTCAGGTCAAGCAAGCCATGCATTTTTGGCATTTAGTAGGAGGGTTTTCCTGCCAGCTTTCCTTATTTTTTTTTTTAAGTTGGAGGCTATGTGAGTTACGTGGGCATCACTTGTATGTTGCTGGGTCTCTAGGAAATAAAAAAAACCCACATTGGTAGGTTTACAATAGTCACCTATGCTATATAACTCCAAGAAGATGTTTCGTTTTTGTTTTAACTGGTTACTTTTTAGGATTCATTCTTAAAAACCTAGATGTTTTATGAACTCCTGACTTTAGTAGATCTGGTTGCTCAGTTCCTTTATCTTCAGAATGCTCTGGGCAGTTGCATTTGTGCAGCCTGCCCTTCCCTGGTGGCTCCACACCTATTTCCCCAGGCTGTGGGCACAGTGTCTCCAGTTATTCCTGTGGTGTTATCTTCCTTGCCTTGCCACCTGCATGTAGAGTCATTACCGCAGACTCCCAGGAATAATGGCCTGCAGTTGGGAATCTCCTTGTTTCTCCACTCCTTGCTTTGGGTGTACCTTTTGGTTTATGGCAGGGGATCCAATAATGTGTGTGCACCAGGGTTAATGACCGGCAGGCTCTGACTCAGCAGCTGCCCCGATCAGCAGTGCCAGCAGCACTGTAAGTAAGAACAGCCAACAGGGTTTGAGCAGCTCCTGGTGAATGCTCTATTGCTAATGTGAGGAAAAATACTGCAGAGGAACCAGTAGCTATGCTGGAGAGTCCAGCATCTCTCTCTCTGGTTGGCCACAAGGGAGAGTTTTCATTTTTCCTCTCCTTTCTGTTATGTTATTTTTGTGTGGGGTTTTTTTTTATTAAGTTTTTTTTAAAATTCTTCCAAACAACTTTCACAGTAGGAGTTATTTTTAGTTACTGAACCCAGTAATAAACCTTTGGACATGTGAACCTGTCTCAACATCCTTATGCAACTACCTGTTCCTCTTGAAGACACAGAGATTTGCAGCACCCCATTCGTCTCCCTTCCTTTTTTCCCTTTGTTTGCTGGTTTGCTCATTAAATAATTCAGGTGACACTACAGCCAAATGCATTAAACTTTGTAATATAGAAGGATATTTTTATAAAAAAAAGAAGGCCAAAGGGATAGTTAGGACCACGTAGTCCTCTAGTGTGCTGTTTTTAGCAACAGTTTAGTCTGCTGTGTTGTAAGAAGGACTTGGATTGAGTTTAGTAACAGTTTGCCAACAGATGATTGTCTGCTTGTTTGCTTGGAGGTTTTTTTTGTGTGGTTTTTTTTTTCCTTTTTCACTCTATGACAAGATACTTTTAGTTTTGGTAATGACTTGAGTATGTTTTACTGCATCCACCAGTTGAATTGTGTTGAGGTGAAACTTAAATGGTGGTGCACTTTGCTTCTCTAAATTATGTATAATTGAATATATAATATGCTATTGGGCTACTGTAAGCTAAGGGTAATTAGGATGTGAAAATGCATGGATCACCAAAGACTGAAGGTCTCAGTCTTTGTTGAATTGTTCCTTGTACTCCCTTTTTCTCCTCTAAAATTGTCTGGTTTGCCGCAAAACAAATGTTTCTTCACAATTCCTTGCAGATTCCTGCTTCAATGTCTTGAGGATCTTGATGCCAATCTACGGAAACTGAATTCACGTTTGTTTGTTATTCGTGGACAGCCAGCAGATGTTTTCCCCAGGCTTTTTAAGGTAAATGCCACCTTGCAGTAGTTGTTTCTATCCATAAATAGGACTGACAAACTAATTTCAGCTACAGATATTTCTTGTGCATATATTTTAGTGCAAGTTTTCTATGCTGATACTTAACTATCCTTGTACTTTCTCTTTAAAGCTGTTTTGAGGTTTGGTTGTTTTTTTTTTCAATTTGGGTTTTTTCCCCTCTAATGTGCATATTACCAACTGGACTGAGTTGCTCTTAGACTTCACATGTTTTTTTCTTTCTTTCCAGTAATAGAACTGATTTCTAATGGTTTTCAAAGTATAGATATTTTATATTACTAAATTTTCATTTCCAGGTTCCCTTTGAAATACTGAAGTGTAATTCTGCGCACATGAAACCAGGTTCAAAGCCTGACCAGTAAATCAAGTGTTTTATTTAGGCTAAATATCTGCTCTGGTTGCTGCTTCTCCATTAAAATGGTTCAATAATGTTTTTGCTGGTAGTAGGCTTGGTAAAAGCATAGTGCAGGTAAAAAAAAGCAATTTCTAGTCAAAGAAGTTTAAGGCTTTTGTGGGAAAGGGTCTTATTATTGAGCAAATTAAAGCTGTGAGGGACTGTTCCTGGTATTTATTTGCCTTCCCTGAGTAACAGTGTATTTAAGGTAATAATACTATAATAGGATAGTGAAAATGAACTCTTTGCAGTTTGAATTTAAAAGTTTTAATGGAATGACTGGGCTGAGGTGACTAAGGCGAGTAAGACAGGGTGTCTGTATGTGAATGGAGTAAATATCTGTTTTTATTCCCAAGTCTTCAACACCAAGCAGAAAACACAACCAAAAACCTCGTATTTCCAATCTCCATTTTTGTGCTGTAGTTTGAAGTGCTAACTGGATGATACTCTGACTGGTCTTTTCTTGATTTCCCCTCAGGGGAGAATTTCCTGCAGGAGTACTGTGGCACTAGTTGCTGCTTGCAACTCCTCAGATAGTGAAGCTTGTTATATCTGCCTGCCAAATTTGGTTTGATTGCATTTAAATGGGGGCAAAAGTCTTGCTGTTGTGTGTGTCAGCTTCTGGATTTGGCTGATCTGTGGCAAGTTTTCTTAAAAATTAATAGCTACTTTGATGACAGCTCTTTCAGATCTTGCTACTAGGCTGATTTTTCTGTGCCTACCAAGCATTGGAGCACCACATTTTCAGAATATTAATTTTAGTACTGAGAAGGTAATCAAAATAACTTGTCATATCGATAGCATACAATTGTCAACAAAGAACACTCACATCTGTCTGTCTTCTGTTTCCTCAAATTACCAATGTCTTTTCTTGAGCAAATAAGAGGCGTTGCTGAAACTCTTGAGGATTTCTTCAACTTTTGACTGAAGACTACCTAGAACTTGCACCTCTCTCATCATTAATCTCACAGCCTGTTTTGCCAGAGCAGTAGCTGTACCTCAGCCACTTGTAGTGCAGTGAAGGGCATATAACACTGAACCAGCTTTTCAGATCATCCTTATTAAATGTCTCAAAGGTGAGCGGTGATCCTGACCCTGAATAACATGTGTAGATGTTTTTTGGCTTGGAGAAGACAACTTCAAGTAAATAATAGTAGGCAATAGTAGAACTTCTGCAGAACCTTGTGTCAGAAGCCCTATCACAGATGCCAGCATCTGTGGATTTCCTGGGGATGAATGTTTTGCACCTGTTTCTGGATAGGGCTCTCGTTTTCACAGGCTGAAAGATGTCTCAAAAGACAGAGCACTGATCTATCTTTATCTTTGCAGAAGGCCTCAAGGACCTTTAGGGTGTTACATTTGTGTATGTGCATATATATATAAAAAAAACGTTTGTTTTCTGCTTTCCAGTCCTTCAGAACAGCTTTGCTTCCCTTAAGATACTGAATTTGGTGTCACATGTTTTCAGCAGTACTAGCTAAAGGTGCTGCTGATAGCAGCAGTAAGTTGTCGTCCTCTGGAGCAGTGCATAGAGACAAAATATTTTTACCAGTGGACTTTGCAGGTCTTCTCAAAAATCATTTAGTTTTTTTTTGTTTTGCTGTTGTCATTTTTGTTTTTTTAAATAACTTGAGAATGGTAATTCTGACTGCAACTTCAACGAGTAGCAGGCACCCACTTGGTGCCTGTTGGTTAACTTGAACCTGTCAATTTCTGTCTGATTCTTGCCTTGTTCCCTTCAATTTGTTCTGTTCTGCTCTGTATCTCTAGGTCTTTAGGATTGGCTTGGTTAAAGAAAATAGAATTGGAACAATCTCTAGTTCTTCAAAGGCATCAGCATTGCTAAAAGAATCCAGCAGTATATGCAAAAGGATTTGTGTGCATACTTAAGTACCTAAATTACACTGATGTGATCTGGATGTATTCATATCACGTAGCACTTGTCTCAGAGCTCCTTGACTCCCCTGGGGATGTGGCTCTGGCTCTTGGACACATTTTTTGTAGTTATCTTTATAATATGCCAGAGGAAAGAAAGATTTAGAAAAAATATCTGCTGTAACTTGCCAGATAGTAGTTTTACATTATGAAAAGGGAAATAAATGTTGTATGAGGGTGTAGGAGGATTCAGGGCCTGCTGGGTTGGTCTTGGCAAACTTAATGATGGAAGGAGCCAAGCCAAGCACGCATTGGAATTGTGTAACCTCAAGGTTGTACCTGGGCCTCATCTAGGAGAGAGCTAAAGTTCAGAAGTAAAACAATGCCCTAGGTGGACAGAGTAGAGTGCCTGTTGTCTCTTTGGTTTAAATCCAGTTCTCTGAAATAGTCTGGCTGGTGTGTTTGAATCAAGTGATTAAGATTGAGGCATTAGAAAGGCATTTGTCTGTTTGGCAGAATGGCTTTCTAGGATCATTCTATGTATATGTCACCTTTCTAGTTTCCTACTATTGCAGCAGACATAGTCATTAGTTGATCCCATTTTTGTTAGTTTCACCTACCTGTGTCTATTGGCCTTGGTAATATCATCTCTGAGATAAAGGAGGTTAGACTTGAAGGAGTCTTCTTTTTAGGAGACAGATTAATTTATTTTAGTTTTTCTTTTTTTAATTGAGAATTTGAAGATTGTCTGTTCTGCTGGGTGAGGGGTAGGGATTTAGAAAAGGGAAGGACAGTGTGCGGTGTTTCGTTTGAGAGGAGGGGGAGTTATTTTTCTCTCCCCGACTTCAGTTCTGCTCTTAAAGCTGACAGGCATATGTGAAAAGCTTTTCTGCAGAGCAAGATGCTGTTGCTGATTAATGTCCAGAAGACAGTTTCTGTCATCCTTCCCTTTTGTTGTGTTTCTTAAGGTGGTGCATGGATCCTAGAGTTATAGCTGAGTTTTCAGAATTTATATAGAAGTTGTCCCATTACTGTGTGCATCCACAGTAATAGGACAGATAGAGGGGGGGTTTTATACCAAATTCCTACTTAGATGTCAAAAAGTTGGACTCTGTTTTTGTGAGCCTGGGTGTCTAAATGTGTTTGGGGCCTTTGTGTATCTCTGACAACTATCTGCAGGTAATGGCTAGTGTTCCATCTTGTTCCGGTTTTCTTTCCCTCGCTGTGAAGTGACTGAGTTGCTGAAGGATCCTATTTCTGTTTTGTGTTGCAGGAGTGGAATATTGCTAAACTTTCTATTGAATATGATTCTGAACCATTTGGGAAGGAAAGAGATGCAGCAATTAAGAAACTGGCTAGTGAAGCTGGAGTGGAGGTCATTGTTCGAATTTCCCATACGTTATATGACCTAGACAAGTAAGTAACCGCCATCTCCAATTTTAAAAATATTTTTAAAAATTGCAAATTTGACATAGTACTTGCTTAGATATTGCATGCTGCTTTCTATGCCAAGCACTTTATAGTTAGGAAGGCTGCAAATTTATTTTATGTTTCTCTTTTATCCACCCATCCAAACTTGATTATGTGCCAAGTGGAACTCTGCAACTGCAAAAATGATCCATAAATGTATAGAATCATAGAATGGTTAGAGTTGGGAGGGACCTTCAATATCACCATGTTCCAACCCCCCTGCCATGGGCAGGGACACCTCCCACCAGAGCAGGTTGCTCCAAGCCCCATCCAGCCTGGCCTTAAGCACTCCCAGGGATGGGGTAGCCACAACTTTCTTGGGCAACCTGTTCCAGTGCCTCGCCACCCTCATAGGAAAGAATTNGGTTCTTCTGAAAGTAATGGTCATGTTAATTATCCGTCGTTATAATGAAGATACTGAAATATGCCTTTAACTTCTCCCAAATAAGATCTGGTGTTGTTTCATTAGATTTTGTCCTTATTTCACTTGTTGTATGCAGGTTAGCAGAAAGTCCTTCAGTTTTTTCCAGAACCATTTCCTATCAGTTATGTATCCCATTAAGTAACTGGGGATTGTTTGATATCCCTTTGCTGCCTTACTTCATGTTTGGTTTATATTTTTCCACACGTCTGTTTAAACGGATTAGTATTAGCTCCCTGTTATAGAAACATAGCCCACAAACTATTCCCAAGTATGACTTGGTTTCTCTTAACATTGAGTAATTTGTTGTGGTAGATGGCCCGTTTTATTCTATTACAAGCCAATATATGAGAGGTAGCTAGATGTATGGGAGGAATAGGAATTGTATTGGTTTCAAAATCATAAACCTGGTTTTAATTTTTTTATTGCTATATTGTCAATTCTTTTTCTTCTGTCCCCACCCATGCACCCCTGCCCAAATGAACAGTTGGTTTTATTTACCAATTTATATTGAAATTTTCCTGTTTCTGAGACTTTAGATCTATTTAAGGTGACAATGCAGAATATGGGAATTGTGTGTTTTTACAACAGTCACTGTATTCAACAGAATATTGTTCTCAGTACCAGAATAGAAATAGGACATTTTTTTAATGTAAATAGCATTGTCCTATAGGTGACTTGGATGTATTTTTATGTATCTATAGTCTCTCATTTGCTTTGCTGTTCTGTAGTTTTCTTTGCCTTGAGCTGTCCATATTCATCACATAGTCATTCTTGAGGGACTTACCTCAGCCCGGGAATGACGAATAATTGACAGTCATAAACAGTTTGTGTCTTCCTAGTACGGAAAAAAGGATAGTAAAATTGAAGTTCAAACTGTCTGGATTACCATGTGTATCTGTCATTTTATATAACGTGCTAGAGGCAGTTAAGAAGATATTCCTGAGTGTGCATAGATATGTGTATTTTATTTTAAAAATAATCGTTACATACTATTGTCTGACATACTTCTTTTTTTCTTTTTCTCAATACAGAATAATAGAATTAAATGGAGGACAGCCTCCTCTCACATACAAGAGATTCCAGACCCTAATTAGTAGGATGGAACCACTGGAGATGCCAGTGGAAACGATAACCCCAGAAGTAATGAAAAAATGTACTACTCCAGTTTCTGATGACCATGACGAGAAATATGGTGTGCCATCACTTGAAGAGCTAGGTATGTTCTAAGATTGTTTTAACTTTGTGAAACAAGTAAGATGTAATCTACCACTAAAAGCATAATACTTAAAATAACCACAAGAGTGATTGTATTTATGGTTGTTAAACTGATGCCAATTATGACATACAAAAGGAACATCAACTGTAGTTTAGTTTCATTTTAAATGGAAGGGCAGACAGGTCAAACTACACTAAGTACTGTTTGGCTTCTTGTTATACAGCGTAGCCATTTCCCAGAGGTACCAAATAATCATTAAGCTACTAATAGCCTTTGATACTTCATTTTGCATTAAGTCCATTTGGTATCTTTGTGCTTCATGTCACTAATTTGTCATTTTACAAGTGCATTAAAAAGCCCTCTTGTCTTGCAATGTGAAAAAAAAGATAAGCCAAACAATTATTTTAGAAGTTTCTTAAAACTAAAAAAAAAATAAAATCTTATGTTTCTGTAAATTTAATTTTAAGGAATAATACCAAGCTATTCTTCTGTGAATCTCTCCCTCTCTTTCGCGTTTCCTTCTCCCCCACTCCAAAATACAAGCAAATGGTATGACCTCCAAATTGCTGACAAAAGGGTCTGGGCAAATTTTGGCTAAGATGTGCTGCGCAGTCTAGTCCATTTGAAGTCTCATGCAACAGACCTTGCTTTTAAAGCCTTTTTAAGAAGACATCTCGCTATACAGAGGTTAAACTATAGGCAAACAGTGTTATCTCATGCACCTGGTGAACAATCTTGGGGGAGGTGCTGGGGGTGTGAAATAAATCTTGTTACTTTTTTTTCATCATCCTTTCTTAGCGCAATTATGTGTTTATCATCAAATTGACAATAATCCCCATCTGTTATTTAAGGCAAGGTCAATGAGACCTAAGAATGCTTTGAAGATAGCACTCATGTTTTTAACTTGATGCAAAATTTCTTTAGACATCCTGTTAATTGCGATAGCAGTTGTCGCTTTTTGGTTGTAATTAAAAAAAAAAAAGTTACTGTTTTGGGATAGCCCACATATTGCAGAGCTGAGAACTTGAAAATAATGTGAAAAATGATCAAAAGTTCACTTTCTTTATGCAAAAAACAGAAGTAGTGGAGTTTAAGTAAGACAATTCAACATGTAAAACTTGTAAATCGATGTAAAAGGAGAAGTACAAACTGGCTTTTGCTGCAAATTAGAAATGTTGAACCTTCTCTGATAAGACGCAGTTGCATGCTGTTTTAAAACTTGTTCTTTGTTGTGTGTCCAACTTAGGGTTATTTTCAAGATAGAGTAAAATGTAGTCAAGTATCGATATGCGAGGGTTTTGTTGCTCTGCAATATAAGCATACAAGGAATTTCCTTGTTTCAATTTGTTTTTCAGGTTTTGACACAGATGGTTTGCCTTCTGCTGTGTGGCCAGGGGGAGAAACAGAAGCTCTCACACGATTGGAAAGACATTTAGAACGAAAGGTGTGTTTCACATCATCGCAAGTATCTGGGAAGCTGTTGCTCTTTGCAGTGAAATGTAAAAGAATTTGGGCAAGTCATTTTAAAAATTTCAAAATTATGAACTTGAACTCAAGCCCTCGATAAAATGCTATAAATCAAGTTGCTGTTTCTTAGCTTTAAAAGGTGATAGCAAGTTGTATTTAATTTGAATTTTAGCCAAAGTCTGTTATACTGTTTTCTACTAAAAAATATAAATTAATTCTTTTTTTCTTTGGAAAGAATTTTACTTGAGACATACGTTATAACTTTGGAGTCGATAAATGAACTTTTAATAAGTTTTGCTAGTTGCCCACGTTTTCGTTGTATTTGAAAGAAAGGGCTAAGTAGTTCTGGAAGACAGTTCACACCTTCAACATGAGGTGAATTATCTTCTGGATATTCTGTTGATTCAAGAGGAGCCCCTGGACCTTGTAGGTAGCACATCTAGCATCTGGATCTACATATAGACAGTGCATGATTCCTCCCTTTATGATTATGAATTGTTACCTAGCCTGTAGCTACCTAGTCTGATATCACTGTGTGAATATTGTTGGTGTGTTTTTTGGTTTTTTTTGTCTTTAAGGCTTGGGTAGCAAACTTTGAAAGACCACGAATGAATGCGAATTCTCTTCTGGCAAGTCCTACAGGGCTTAGTCCCTACCTCCGCTTTGGCTGTTTGTCCTGTCGTCTCTTTTATTTCAAATTAACGGATCTGTACAAAAAGGTGTGGCTTCTACATAGTCAGATATGCTTTGTTAGATGCCGTGATTTTTTCCTACTTCATCTAATAACATGTTTTCCTTTAATGGTGATCTTCAGGTAAAAAAGAACAGCTCCCCTCCCCTCTCCCTCTATGGCCAGCTGTTATGGCGTGAATTTTTCTACACAGCAGCGACTAATAATCCACGGTTTGATAAAATGGAGGGGAATCCTATCTGTGTTCAAATTCCATGGGATAAAAATCCTGAGGCTTTGGCCAAGTGGGCAGAAGGCAGGACAGGTTTTCCTTGGATCGATGCGATTATGACGCAGCTTCGCCAAGAAGGTTGGATTCACCATTTAGCCCGGCATGCTGTAGCGTGCTTTCTGACTCGAGGTGACCTCTGGATTAGCTGGGAAGAAGGCATGAAGGTATTGTTTCTTGTTCTTGACTTTCTTAAAGTGCCTGTTAAAGTTTCAGGCTGTCTTTCTACAATTGTTGTAACTGTGTGGTGTAAGTTCAATTTTAAACCTTAAAGTATGGTGAAACTTAAATTGGTTCTGGTAAACCAGTGGTGCTCTGCTTGTGGAATTCCCCCTTTTTATTGGAATATTAATGTTTCATGCAGTCAGAATAGATCTGCAATTCTTTTACGTTTGAGATTTCTTCCTAAATCTTGGTGAATAACCATGGATTACTCTAGTAACTGAAATTTCTTTCCAGTCATACTATGGGAACAGTATTTCTGTTCACTTCTCAGTTTGCATTCTTGCAAAGGGAAAGCACCGTAGGAATTAGAGGGAGAAAACTGACAGATGAGAGTCTCATTTCAGCAGTTTCTGTCCCTTCACCCAGTTTTAGAAGTATGAGTATGGGCAACGTGATTTGGCTGAAGAGTCAGTATAATTAATTTCTATGCAAGTATCCAAGAGATGCTGAAGTTCAAGTTATAAATATAAGCTCTTTTAAAGAAAAGAGTGGAATAACTTAATCTCAGCCTTTGGATCAGTTTTAAATTTGTAGAAAGGTAGCATGTCTTTTACTGAGCAATGATAATAAATTAAAAAATTTTTTGTATTTTTGAAGTTAAAAAAATTCACTTCAGGATTGTGACCTGATATTTATGTATGTATATAATCTTGTGAAATTTCACCTCTCTTAACAAATCAGTTGAAAGCAAATACCTAGCATGTAAAAAAAAAAAAAAATTGATTACACAACAGCATAAGCTGCTTTTGGAATTTTCCTTTGCGGTTCATAGATAAAGACGTAGAAGATTCGCATACATAGATAGCTCAGGCAAACAACAAAGCTGTATATTACAGGTAAATGCCAACTTATTCTTACATTTCAAATAACACAAGTATATGGAAGGCCCAGATTTGTGCAGTGGAAGGATGTTTAATTTATATGGCTGAGCTAGCAAAAGTTAATCCGGCCTTCTGTGATGATGTTATTTCCAAATTCTTATTACATGGCAGCATCTAGTGGAACAGTGGTGTGCTAACACTTAATGTTCATCTGAAGATTTCGTTACATTATTATTGACTATTCAAAATGGTTTTAGAAGTATTTTAAGATAAATCTTGTTTTTCACATACTTGCAGATATTTAAAGATATTTTTGTAACACTCAGTGTATGTTGTAGAATGAATCCTTTATTGAATATATGTAGAGAGATTTCCTTGTTTAATGGTATTTCCTTATTTAGACTTTATATTGGAATAATATTAGTTGAAGTTGGGTGGCAGTAATAAGATGTTAAGTTTTAGCATCTTAGCATGAAGAAAGATGATGATTTTCTTGGAACGTTGGAGACAACGCGCGGTTTGAAAAGGAAATTGGAACCTGAAAAAGTATGTATTAAGTTAAGTGTCTGTTTTGAAAATTACTTAATGCACTCTTTTTATAACAGGTACTTGAAGGCTCATCAAAGAATAAGGCTTGTTAGTCTGTATTGCTAGTGATCTGACTTAGCAGAGATACTTCTTTATATGCAAGTCAATATTGTCTGTGATGATAATCAAAAAATAATCAATGCTGGAAACTTGAATGCTTCGCATCTACTGAGTGTCAGATTTAAAGTAAACCCCTCATAAATCTTCAACTTCCTCATGGGTTATTTTTAATGTAATATAATAGGGGTAGCAATTACCAGAGAAGACTTTTTTGTTTTCAGACCAGAGTTCGTTATCTGTTCCACCATTCTTCAGCGTGCGTCGTGCTTCATATACCTCCAGGATTTAAGTACTCATCCTCAAAACTGTGACTTACTAGATAAACTGTTGGTCTTCAAGAATGCAGCTTCTGAATGTTTGTGCTGCCCTGAAACTCTTGAACTCTGGTCTTGGGACTCCTTGTGTAGTGAAAGGTGCTGTGCAAGCAGAGATACTCAGACTGATAATTTTAGTTTGAAATGTGCTTTATATGGTCCCAGTGTCCTGGAAACTTGCAAAGCTCACTCAGTTGTAATATGATGAGACAACTCTTCTCAAAGCAACAAGCAAGCAATCAGGCTCCAGCCATCATTTGGGGATTTTTTTTTTTTAAAGGATGTGTTTATGCAAGAACATGTAACTTCTTGGTTGTGGCTTTCTGAGATGTCCACGAGGTTTTTTGCAGGGTAAAAGCCAAACAGGCTGTTGCACTTCCGTTCTTGAGTTTGACATTTAAGTATCTGCAATTGTTTACTGAGCGTTACCAGGTAAGGGGGTGTTGCTGTGTTGAAGAGCTGGGTTATCTCTGCTGGAATCAGATTCGGAACAATTCCTGAAAAAGTAGGTGTCTCGAAGCTGTGCCGTGTTCAGACTAACTTGTTGCTTGACTTTCATAAGGTCTTTGAAGAGCTCTTACTTGATGCGGATTGGAGTGTGAATGCTGGAAGCTGGATGTGGCTATCCTGTAGTTCCTTCTTCCAGCAGTTTTTCCACTGCTACTGTCCAGTGGGTTTTGGCAGAAGAACTGACCCAAACGGAGATTATATCAGGTAACTCATAATTCAGAGATTGCAGTGATTCATGGATGTTGCTTAAACTATCAAGTGACTTTATACTTAAAATGACCTTTTTTAATTTACTTTTTTTTTAAAAGACGTTATTTGCCAGTACTTAGAGGTTTCCCTGCAAAATACATCTATGATCCTTGGAATGCCCCAGAGAGCGTCCAGAAGGCTGCTAAATGTATTATAGGAGTTAATTATCCCAAACCAATGGTAAATCATGCCGAGGCAAGCCGTCTGAATATCGAGAGGATGAAACAAATCTACCAGCAGCTTTCACGATACAGAGGACTGGGTATGGTTATAGGCTATTGACTTTAGTTACTTGAAAACTTCTCTCACCTTCTAGCAATTAATAATTTTGTCCCATAACAGTGGTAGTCGGGTATGAGCTCAGTGTGGTGACCAGGATTGTGTATCCAAATCAGTGATGACATTGAATGTAACCAAGAAAGGGGAGGAAGAGTTTGAGTGGAGTGCCTCTTTCCAAATATTACCCAGATATTTTTTTCTGTGAGTTTTTTGGAAGTGTTTGGTTCAGCTGGGTCTTCTGTACATTTTGATACTCTTGAACAGATAGATTTTGATACCAATGGTTAGAAAATTAATGTGCTTAATAACTTCAGCTATACTGTATTTGTGTCTGTAAATGCTGCTACTCGAATAGAGACCAGTGCAGCCTCTGGTAGCATTCTCCTGAGTTAGGAAAGACTTTTGCTTTTGCTCTGAGAGATAAACCGCAGGCACTTATGTTGCTCAGGAAAGTGTAAGCAGTCGGTGTGTTCAAATATTGGATGTTGAATCGGGATGCCTTGCACTTCAACTAATGCATTAATGATTATTGGAACAGTTGTGCAGAATATTATGTAGAATAAGCCTGTTAAAGTCGTGAACTAAAACTACTTGGCAAGAAGAGAGAGTTCTGTTACAAAGGTAAACCACTTAGGGTGAGGGTGGAGAATTGACTATCATGAGGGGCAAAAAGCATGCTGCAAGTCATCTTCTTTTGCTGTCTTTCTTTATGACTATATATTTTATTTCATTGCTTAGGTCTTCTTGCAACAGTGCCTTCTAATCCAAATGGAAATGGAAACGGTGGCCTAATGGGCTATTCACCAGGAGAAAGCATTTCTGGTTGTGGTAGTACAGGAGGTCAGTCAAATTCTTTCCATACCTAGAATTATTGGAACTGAACTGTACAAGCTTCTTTTATAATGCCAAAGGTATTATATATTTTAAGAGCAAGCTGTTTTCACAAGGCAATTTTCAGTGCAGATCATATATGTTTTCAATTTTATTCATGAAGTTTGGTAGCATTTGTATGTAGATATCTCCTAGTTTTTTTTCTCAAACACATAAGACTTCTTTAGCCTATTTTTTTCCCCTGAAAATTACTTATTGAATTATATCAAACAGTTTGATTTCAAAAGCATTTGGATGTGATTTTCTTCTACAAGTCTACAAGCATCCTAATACTTGTATTATGAAAACTCACAAATCACTGTCAGAACTGTTACTTTTCTAATGCTAGCATTAGATTGCTTCCCGAAATGTAATTCTGCCGTAATGTCAACAACTTGGTGGACAGTGTCCAAAAGAATTTAACATAGAATTTATCACAGTTTTGATGTAAATTACATTAGGCTATTAACATTCTTATTGTAACATACAAAGACTAGCATTAGCTAGTTACTAAATAAAGAGTATTAACATCATATAAATCCATGGCACGTCAATATTTTGAATACTTTATACAGCTTGGACTCCTCATTGTAAAAGGATACAACAGAAGTGGAGTTTTACTGGGTTTGTGTTCTCCCCAGGCTTTAGTCAAGGTTAGAAGCAGATTGTGGAAGAAGATGGACCTTATTATTCTCAACCAGTACAGTTTCTCTTGAACTGAAGTATAGACTCCTTAAAGCTGGGTGCTTGAGTTTTTGTTTCTTTTAAGTTCAGAGATTTAGATCAGAGGACAGGATCAATTTTATAAAACGAAAAAATTATGTGCATTCTTTTCTCCTTAAAGTGTATACTTATGTACATGTACTTACACTTTCTGCATCAGAAACTTAGCCATTTTGTAGGATGTTACTCTGTTCATCTGAACTTGCAAGTGAGACTTTGGAAAGATATTAGAAAGTTAGACCTTTGGACCTGTTCTGCAGTGGAGGGGCAAAAAATACCCAACATTCAAAATTCCAGAACTGGAATTGTATCTTCTGTTATTTTTAAGTCTTTTTCCTACCTCTCCAGGAGCTCAGCTTGGAACTGGTGATGGCCATACAGTTGTTCAGCCATGTGCCCTGGGAGACTCTCATACAGGAGCAAGTGGAATTCAGCAGCAAGGTATATGACAGTGCCTGTCTGTAGAGGATCTCCAAATCCTTGCAACTATGGAAAGACAGAGGAAACATCAAAATAATGTGGATAGATTTTTTTTTTGGTGACAGCTGCTACCTACGACTTGAACTGGCTTTGTTTCTTTTCTTGAAACATAAAAATTATTTCTTAGAGTGAACTTGTTTGTCTTGTTGCTTTTATCTCTAAAATGTTCATCTAGAACATTATCTGTTTTGAGTGGGAGTGATCACAAGTGTGACTAAAAAAAAAAACCAACACACATTATCCTAGGTTACTTTAAAGGAAAGATACTGAAAGAAAGAAGTTCACTTCGTGTATTTAATAACAGAATTTGTGTATTACCTTTTCCCTGACTTCAGTACCATTCTTTCCATATGTAATTTCCACAATTTTGTGTGGGTATCCTCATATTGACCCAAATTTTGCTTGTGTCCTTTATACAGAAAGTTATGCTGTGGTTTGTGGTAGCTCAAAATTGCAATCAAATTTAGCACAACTGTTCCTTTCTTTGCAGTCTTACCAGGCTGGTTGTTTACTGATCATGAAAGACTGTAATCTGTGTTTTGTTTAAGTATCCAGAACATAACCAGGATGCCACAACTGTTCAGACTAAGAAACCTTGAAACTGCTTTTGGTCATTTGCACTGTTTATGCAGAGTGCTCCGTGTCAAGGTTGCCAGTGGATAGTTTACGTGAACCAAAAAATAGTTTGCATCTTTCTTTAAGTTACTTGCATAGGGGTTGTTCGTTTGGGTTTGGTTTTTTTGTTTGTTTGTTTTTTTTTTTTACAGCTTAGTTGTGCTAAGAATTTGCTAGTATTGCTATAACAAAATAATAAAAAGGATGAGGAGACTTGGCAGAACACATGTTAAAATTTATAACAACTTACAGCTTAAGTGTTTGGATATATAAACATTCTGCTTGTTGCAAATGTAATTCATAAATATGCATGCAGTTAATATTGTTCATTCTGCATATATAAGTGCATATATATAATTTAACTGCTGTAGACTGCCATGAGGCTGTTTTTTTTTTTCTTGGCGTAAGAATTCTACATTCAGAATGGTTTCTGGCAGGGTTTTTATTGATAATGGAAAATAAATCAATTGGCTCTTTTTTACTATGGTAAAGAATATAATTGTACACTTGCTTGCAGTTGTGAATTTTATTATAATAAATATCTACTGTATCTGAACAGGTTACTGTCAAGCAAGTAGTATCTTACACTATGCTCATGGAGACAATCAACAATCACACTTATTACAAGCAGGTAATATAAAGAACAAAAAAAAAAAACCAAAACGCTTTTCCTGAATATATGAAGATGCAATAGAGTCTTAATGTCAATACTGGTTTTAAATTATCAGGAAGAACGACCCTTGGTACTGGCATTAGTGCAGGGAAACGCCCAAATCCAGAAGAAGAAACTCAGAGCGTTGGACCAAAAGTCCAGCGACAGAGCACAAATTAAACTGGTAAGATCTGAGAAAACTTAAAGTTACCCTGTTAATGAGTGAATTCCTGCACAGACTTTGTGTCTGTGATATCTTTCCTATCACTGCAATGCAAATGTTCCTAAATGATTGTTGTAAAAATTTCAGTTCCAGGTACTGTACGAACTACAAGATCTTGGCTCTAGAGAGTTTACGAAGGAAGTAGTTATAAAAAATGGAACCGGACCAGAGATTATCAGACACAGATTATTTGAGGTGTCAGTGAAAGGAAGATGAATAAACTGCGGTTTCATACACATCAGCAGAGCTGTTTACATAGCTTCAGTTATTCTCTCTTCCTGCAGCTCGCCTTAAGTTGTTCCAGCAGCACTGTTTGCGTAAATGTACGGCGACCTGAATCAGAAGACTGACACAACTTAAAGGGAAAAGGCTCAGGGCCTGAATTAGTTTCAGACAGACAAGCAAGATCACATTTTAGAAAAACTGTGGAAAACCTGCAAACTGCTGATAGAGTTATCACATGTAAAAGATACAGGAACAAGAAAGAGTTGAGCATTTGTCACTGGTCTGTAACCTAGGCGGGATGCTCAGATTGCCAGAGTTTGTTGAGAAAAGCTGTGGTGAAAAGTACTTTAATTTGGAGAAGGTGGTATTGCTAGATAGATATTCGTGAACAGGTATGAAAATGCGTGGAGAGAAGCAGTAAATAGGAGAAAGTTTGATTTGTGTGAAGTCATCAATACTGAGAAGATAATTGGATCTCATGTTTCAGATAAAGTGATGTAGGAACAGGGTAGAGAAAAGAGAAGGCCAAACATGTTACACCCCTTCCCTCAGTGAGCTTCATTTGAGAGGAATAAGGAAGATGACCTGAAAGACAAGTTAAAGAGTTATTACTTAGGGGGAAAGACAGAATGAAGAGCTGTCTGAAACCAGAGGGGACAGGATTTTAACACTAGGAGTATAGCTGCATAGATTAAATGTAGTTGACATGCCATTCCATCCTTATCTTCTACCAAAAAAAAAAAAAGCTGAGTTGGTCATTATTGGTCATTATGAAGTGTGATGAATAAGTAGAAATAACAGCACATAGGTGACATAATAGCATGTGGAGATACTTCAGTGGAATGGGAAGATAGGGGTTCCATACAGCAAATACAGAAGATGCATTTAGCACTTCGATAGACAAAAGGGGAAATTCAATCCATTTTACTCAGATTTGACAGCAAAGATCTAATTTTGCTTATTATGCAAGTCAGCACTTTGTCAAATTTATTGAGGTGCAGGGAAGAACCACAGCATTGTTTCCATAATGCCTGTCACTTGAAGTGAGCTGAGACCTTAGCAATTGATCCATCTGCTGTCTTTCTCACATACTGGAAGCTCTGTAAAATGTGCTTCTCTGTTCTCGAATGGATTTCTGGTACTTCGATGGGCCCAAGTGGAATATAATTCCAAGAGAGACCCTGTTTTAATAGCTGTCTAATCCTTAGTATGTGCAGGTTCATTCAGCATCCGTGTTTTGTATTGCAGAATTCCTTAGGTGCTCGTGTCTGTGTAGAAGAAGTGCCTGCGGAGCGAATGTTGGGTTCCTGTCTAAGCTCTTTTTCGATTGAGAGACAGGTTGGAGGGTTTCTAGTTGGGCAGAGAAGACTGATTCCATTAAGGGTGTTCAAAACATGCTGCAAAAACGTTATAGTCAAATACAAAAATCAGCCAAGATCATACTCGTAAAAACTGCTGACAAAAGGATGTGTGCCTTTTGAGTAGCGCTGAAGTACAGAGATTGTTTGGTTTCTCTTTTAATTTGTGGTTTGATGGTTTTGGGGTTTTTTTCCTTCCCCTTTCAGCCTCTAAGGAATAAGCAGTAAGAATTCTGAGTGTTTGAGCCAATACAAATGGGGACAGGGCTTCCTGCACTGGAACAGGTTGCCCGGAGGAGTTGTGGAAAAGTGGGGGGAAAGAATTTTGGTCCCCTGAATGATTTCTGCCTTCTTCAAAGAGCTCATAACAAATTGCTTGAGAATAATTTCTTTTTATGTTTGTTTCTTTTTTCCTTGCAGTATTGTTGGAAGAGAAGAATGCCACTCAAAGAACACACAGGACAAAACTCCTGCTCCTCTTTATTGGAACTAAAGTGTTTTGAGAGTACATGTACTAAAACGACATACCTTTTCGTAAATTATTTTCAGTTGTTCTCAGTTGTTGAAAGCAAGCCCAACTTTTGGAATGCATTATTTCTAACTGGCATTTCTATGGTTTTTAACTTTTTAACGACTCTTTCACAAAGGGCAAATTGAGTTTTGTATATAAAGTATTTGGTGAAGAATTTGCTAACTTAATGTAAATATAAACATTCATGATTAGCGATAGACCCATCGATATATTTTTGATAATCTTTCATGTATATGGTAGTAGGAAAAGCTGTAGTGATGTTCTGTTCTGTAATATGGATGGACATAGAGGGTTTTGAAGTTTTTAAATTGTTATTATTTTTAGATTCCAGAACTTGACCTCTGTACGATCAACTTCATATTTTCATAATGTAAGTGCTTAGGACTGTGTTTAATCAAATACAGTAGAGTTGTAACCTTTATTAATCACATCTGTATATAAGTCATATGCCAATTTTTTGTCGAGTTGTACAATTTTCATGTATATGTCCAGTCCTTGTATTTCCCAGTTGCCTTGTTCAGTAATGACTTACCTTGTTAATAAAAGACAATTGTATACATAGATACATACGTTTGTCTTTTTTGTACGCTGTTGCTTATGTACATATTTCCAAACAGGAAAAAAGAAGGTAAATGTAATTTGTAGACTTAATCTGGAAGCCACCAACAGTGAACTGTATTACCTTTCATTTCAAGCTTCATGATACTGAAGCAAAACATAATCCAAATTATTCAGGCATTAATGTTGAAGTGGTTTGCAGGTATGTATCTTACATATGTTTTTCACTAATCTACTTGAGTGTTTCTTCAGGATCTAGGGATTTTTGGGGGCTATAATTGCGATTTGCTTGATAGCCCAGTCGTCTTTCATGCACTGCAGCTACCTTGCTGCTCTTTGAGGATGTTGATTTCTAAAAACACATTGGGATTGCTGACTGCTCAATCAATGCTGCCTCAGATGTTTAGAGAAGTTGTGTCTAAAGGTTTTCTCAGAGCAGGACAACCATTACGGTCTCTGAGGAAACAGTCTGAATTACTGCATTTTTACCCACGAGTAGGTCACTTACCTACTTGAGTGGGTGCACGAATTCTCCTGTGGGACGAGTTGTTCTTAGTTATCACCTGGGTGACTTCCAGTTGTGGGGCACATCTGTGTGTTGGTTTAAAATTCTGACCAGATTTATGGGTTGACAACATAGGCAGCAGGGAACTTGCTGCAGAATAAGCTGCCATGGTTTCTGCCTGTTCCTAGATTTTAGATCCTAATAGTTAATGTAAATATCTCTGCATACTGATTTGGATAAAATGACAAAACCAAAAAGTACTGTTAAGAAGATACAAGTGTGTTTACTGTCTTGAAGCAGAGAATCTTTGACTGCTCTTGAAGAAAATAAAAAAACTTCAAGTGAGAATGGAGAAGCAGATAGTAAGTATTTTCCAGAGATCCATCCAAGCAGAGTGAAGAGTTTTCCTTGGGATGTACATAATCAGTAGAATAAAAAAATGTTTAAGTATCAAATTAAACTGGCAGAGGGGGAGAGGAAGACTATAGGCTTACACTGTCTGAGGAAGTGTTTTTTTTTTTTTGTCAAGATCATATTGGATTTTTTTCTGCTGACATATTAAAAAGAAACCAGACCACCTGAATGAAACATTCTACCTAGCTGTTCTGAATGAATAGGCTATGAAACTTCATCGAGGTAAGAACACATGCTTAAATACCACCTTTCTCCCAACCAGTCTGGAAGTTCAATCGGTGAAAGAAGTTTCCCAAGGAGTTAATTTTGAAGGTAAGTGACTCCCCCATCCCCCTTAAATGCTATAAGGAAGACTCATCTTTTTGATGCAGGCAAGTCCTTGGATTAGCAAAGGAAAACCTGTGATGAAGATGGTCTTTTACTGGTGTCCTGGAGTGTATCAGCGCTAGGGTCAGGACTGCAGTGGAGGAAACCGTAAGTGGGTCAGTGTGAGAGAGGGGAGAATTTGCCTTCTGAGCAGCCCTGAGTTCACAAAGGCCTTTTGCTTCATACTCTGCCCTCTCACCAGTACTTGCTGTGACCACAAAAAGAAATTAAAAAAAGGCTGTGGCTTTGGCTGCACAGTAAAATTGTCCAAAGTATGATAACATGCAGAGGTTTTCTCCTTGCTTACCCCCCTTGTGATTTTCAAGAAGGAGTTTGCCCTGTGTTTTTAACCCAGTGTGGATAAAGGCCAGGATACTTGTTTCTTATTAGGCCTCTCCTCCAGAAACTGAGCTTAAAGTACCCTCAGGAACGGAGAGTCCTTGAAGGATTTAGCCAGCCCTTCTCTCAGCTGGTAGGGGACAGGGAGAAGAGTGTTGCAGACTTGAGGCTTCTTGGAAACCAGACCCCAGGAGAATCTATTCTGGAAGCATGCAGGGACAACTCTAGCTGAAAATTGTCATGGGGACCAAATAAATAAATAAACATACATAATTCAAGTGTCTTTAAGTCTTCAGGAACTGAGTGTTTCCAAAAGAGCTTGCATGGCCTGGGTTGCACTGGTGCTACCTGCTTGCACATCTTCAGTTAAATGGAGAGCAAACCTGCCAAGGCCTCCCTGAGGGCTTCCCCGCCTGATTTGGAATGAGGGGGGCCTGTCAGTTAGAAACCAGAAATAAGTTTTCCGCTGGGCTTAGCGACATCATTGACTAGTTTCAGTTGAAGAAAAGTGACGTTTACACAAACCTTCCTGTGAGTTAGCAGTGCTGGCCCAGGGTGAGGTGCAGTGCAAGGGTCCCTGCGCTGCTCCGCTGGGTGATGGTCGGGAGCTCCTCCTGGCAGGGGTCATCACAGCCTTCTGTGGATGCCTGGAGAGGTGGTTTGGGCTACTGAAAGTGATGCTCAGAGATAAAAAACAAAAAAAAAACAAAAAACCCCAACAAACTCTTTCTTCAAGTTCTTGATGTACGTTTTACTTACTGGGTATTGGGTTTGCCTATTAAGCTTTGAGAGCTTTATTACTTTACCACAAAATTTTAAAGTATAATTTTAAACTAAAATGCACTGTGTCGTACAGGTACTTGAAGCAGTTTTTTCTTACTTACTGAAACTTTAGAGTCGGAGCAACTCACTCATTTTTTTGAGGGTGAGGTGTAAGGAAAAAAAATCCATTATTTATGTATGTTACAAGCTATAGAAGTCTAAGTGCCTGGAGGGGGCACACTTGTGATTCTCCTCCTCTACTCCACTCCGGTGAGACCCTACCTGGAGTACTGTGTCCAGCTCTGGAGCCCTCAGCAGAGGCAGGACAGAACTGTTGGAACAGATCCAGCAGAGGGCCACAAAGATGTTCAGAAGGCTGGAGCACCTCTCCCATGAAGACAGGCTGAGAGCTGGGGCTGTTCAGCCTGGAGAAGGCTCTGGGGAGACCTTCTAGCAGCCTTCCAGTAACTTCAGGAGGGCCGCGAGGAGAGCTGGAGAGGGATTCTTTGTCCAAGAGTGTTAGTGATAGGACAAGGGGTAATGGTTTTAAATTGAAAGAGGGGAGATATAGATTAGATATCAGGAAGAAATTCTTTCCTGTGAGGGTGGTGAGGCACTGGAACAGGTTGCCCAGAGAAGTTGTGGATGCCCCATCCCTGGAAGTGTTTAAGGCCAGGCTGGATGGGGCTTTGAGCAACCTGGTCTGGTGGGAGGTGTCCCTGCCCGTGGCAGGGGGGTTGGAACTCGATGATCTTTAAGGTCCCTTCTATGATTCCCCAAGTGCAGCAGTTGGCACAGGGCTGTGGCCTCATCCCCCTTGCAGTCCTGAGTGGGCCGTGTCACACACCGATGCGACACTTGAATTGCCCCCGGAGGGCTTGCTTTACAGCTTCGCCTCTCTTCCTCCGCCCTCAGGAGCAAACTGCAGCTTGGGGAGGAAAATCTTCCTGGCAGCTTTCCCACCGCCGGCGTTTCAGGCTGCTGCGCTGCTCTGGGTCCCTAGATGGTGCTGCGAGCGCGGAGCTGCGCGGCGCTCCGCGGCCGTAGGGGCTGGGGGCAACCCCCCGCCTCGCAGGGAGCAAGGGCAGCTGCTGGGGACGGCCCGCGGAGGAAAAACGTGCCAGGTCATGGTCGTGCGGCAGTTTAAGATTGCCCTTCAGCGGGTAGTTTGGGTTTGAAAAGGAGAAAATAGATTTTAGTCATCCAAAATACCCTGCTAGCAGCTGGGAGGAGGCGCGCTGGCAGCCCGGAAAGCCAACCCCAGCCTGGGCTGCGTCAAAAGAAGCGTGACCAGCAGGTCGCAGGAGGTGATTCTCCCCCTCTGCTCTGTGCTCCTGAGACCCCCACCTGGAGTCCTGTGTCCAGCTCTGGAGTCCTCAATATAGAAAGGACATGGACCTGTTGGAATGGGTCCAGTGGAGGGCCATGAGGATGATCAGAGGAATGGAGCACCTCTCCTGTGAGGACAGGCTGAGGGAGCTGGGGCTGTTCAGCCTGGAGAAGGCTCCAGGGAGACCTGATAGCAGCCTTCCAGTATCTGAAGGGAGCTACAGGAGAGCTGGGGAGGGACTCTTTGTCAGGACGTGTAGTGATAGGACAAGGGGTAATGGTTTTAAATTGAAATAGAGGAGATCTAGATCAGACATGAGGAAGAAATTCTTTGCGTGAGGATGGTGAGGCACTGGAACAGATTGCCCAGAGAAGTTGTGGCTGCCCCATCCCTGGAAGTGTTTAAGGCCAGGCTGGATGGGGCTTTGAGCAACCTGCTGTGGTGGGAGATGTCCCTGCCCATGGCAGGGGGGTTGGAATTAGATGATCTTTAAAGTGTCTTCCAACTCTAACCATTCTATGATGATTATATGAAATAGGTAGAATTGCTGTATGGGTATAACAATTGCTCCCGTGTTTTTCCAAATCAGAAACCAGATCTTCTTTATTACTCTAAAAGTTGCTTTTCAGGAATGCTGCCCTGAGTGTGCTTGCCTGCGTAAGTATACATTCTACATTCTTTTTTTACAATACTCCTCACCTAATGATTGCTTTAAAAAATGGCTTTTGAAAATGTAGTCAAGATTTTCCCTGCCTGAAGCATTTACTGGGCTTTCTCTGTTCCCTGGGGACCAGAGAATGGAGCTCGGATGGCCAAGATTTGGCTTCTTGTCTCTTCTCTATCACGGACCTGCCAAGAAGCCTCAGGTATGTCGCTGCCCATTCCTGGGGCCTTCCTGCACAAGGCACTGCTGTCATAGCTGGGTTGTTCTGATTAGATTAGGTCAGATTAGACTAGATGAAGCAGGATACAAAGAGAATCTCCTCTCTCTCCTTTGTGCTCCTTATTTCCAACAGAAAAGTGTTGTTTGGGCAAGAATTGCTTCCCTTAAAAGACAAAGCAAACAAAATTCTCACACCTTAACCATTACCTCAGCTTCCAATTCAATGGTTTGTTGCAAATTTTTTTTTCCCAGAAATGCAAAATTTCAAAAGTGGTGAAAATTTCTGGGTAGACTGGAAACGTCTGTTGATCCAAAAAGCACAGGGATATCTGAAGCAGGCAGAGAGAGATAATTTTTACGTTGATTTCAAGGGATCTAAGCTCCTAGTTTTGAATTTTTTTAACTATATGTGCCACAAATGCATAATTATTTCAGTATTAAATTAAAAAATGCAAATAGAGCTGACTTCAATATTTTTTCCGAAACTTTCTGCAGAACAGAAAATGGAAAAGATGCCCCACAGGAGCTTCTCTCTTCAGGATGCTGTTGCTTTGCTTGCTTGCAGTAGGTCTTGGTGTTAATTTCCCAGTCTGAAACTCTTACAAATGAGCTGCAAAATGCCGAAGTGCAGCCAATGTGTGGGATCACATTGCAGGACCTGCCGTTAGTAGAAATTTTGTGCACCTAATTCCAGGTAAATTATACTTTTCTCTGATTTTCTTATCTCTCCTAATTACACCTAGCACGAGATAGTAATCTTGTTAACTGTGATTATTCTGACTGGGAGTAGCCAGTAAGCACATAAATAATTAATAAAAGAATAATTTGTAGTCAGGAGTTACAGAGAAGGAGGATTTTCTTCAGATCTGTTTGGCTTTCTGGAGCTTCAGACTATGTGGTCATCACAAGGCCTTTAATTACCTGGATTATACGTGTTTCTCAAGTGGCTTTAACCCCATCCACACTAGGAATATTTTTAAGCAAAATCAGCTGTACCTGGTGGTAGATAGAAAGAGAACACTGCTCTGAGGAACAGCTTGCCCCAGCAAACATCATTAATGTTGCATGCAGACCTCAGGGTGACTGCTACACACACAGGAGCAGAGGGTTTCAAGGAACCTTGCCAAATGGGTGGAAGTGGGGAAGGATTTTACAGAAACCTTAGAGGGGGAAGAAGGAATGTTAAAGGGATGGTATAAGGTAAGTAGCCAGCTAAAGGAAAGAAGCGAAAAATCAGGTAAGAGATTGAAGTGCGCTAGCAGATGAGGGTCCATGGATAAATTTAGCATCCATTGTGTCTTGATTAACTGGATAATTAGTCCTTTTATAAAATAAGCCTTTTTTTCGGGGGTGAAAGGGCAAGAAATTTTTTTTAGGTATTACACAATGTTACAACATTCTAAAATACTTACAGTGCATATGGATTTGGTTTCCAAGTGGTTGGGGATTTTGATGATTTTGGCCCCAGTTCTACTACCAGCCCCTCCAGGGAAGAGTATTATGGGATAGTACATCCAGTTTCTATCCCTTCTACAGGGCTGTGGAGCTGCTGCCCCTCCAGGTCCTTCAGTGCCCCCCTTGTGCACTTGTCAGCTTGGCAAAACATGGCTGGGGGCTTAAGAAAGCGACTCATCTCATGCAAAGTATTTGCATTTGTATATTTTGGGGTTTTTTTTGTAATTAGCTCAATCAGTCCTTGATTTCATTTGTGACTTCAAATGCTACTAGTTACAGCACTTACTGAGATGAGGATCCCTCCTCTGCCGTGGCTCCTGTTGCTAGGCTCCTGGACGAGAAGCTGGAGCTCACAAGAGGCTTTTTTCTCTCTGCTGCACGTGTTGAGGCTAAACAAGCTGTGATTTTAGGTGCTAACTGAGGCTGTGGTGTTGGGTGCTTAACCGAGTGTTTTGCCAAAGTTCCATAGCTCTGTCATCCAGCTCTGCTCACGCGTAACACAGGGAGCACCAAGCTGAGGGGCTGCACAACGAAAGCCACTTGCAGGGCAGCATACACCTTGCAGTCAGGCAGAGCTGCCCATTCTGTCCTGCTGCGCTCCAAGTCACTGTAGGGAGAGTTCAGGACCATTCCTTAATTCCTCGCAGCTGCCCCGGATTGAGCAAACAGCTGGCTCACTGGGGGACAGCTGCCATTAACAGGGCTCTTTGTGGTCTCCAGGCAAGACTTAGAGCCTGTAAATAGTCTCACTTGGGATGGAAAGCACTGGTTTAATCCTTCGGTTTAAGGACAAAAGTGTTGAGTGGACATGTAAAGAAGATTAACTCACAATTGGTAAAGGAAAAATTACCTTAGCGCATGTTTGAGGGTAGTATCTGAAAGATTGATTACAGTTTTATGCTCCATACCATAAAACGTCACCCAAAGCAACAAAGTCTGTAGACAGAAGAAAAATTATTGTAATGTTATCTTTATGACTGTGTAGCATTTGCACTGCAAGGCATTTTGTCATGTGCTTACAGCCCTAATCAAACGTGTGTTTGTGGATCCTGATAAAGAATAATGCAGTTTTGAAACCACAACAGCACTGTTCGATGAACCCTCATTTAATTCACAGTTTACTACCACCGACAGAAAATCCTGGGCTGGTTCTCAAGGCTGCATGCGTACCTCCCTTGGAGTCAGTGGGCAGGCAGAGGATGCACTGGTGAGAGGAGTTGCTCTCCTCTTACTGCTCTCATTAACGTATGTGGAAAATCGTGACAAAAATGAAGCCCTGGGAGATGTTTCATATGCCGAGGTTTCCAAATTTGCATACCCAACCTCAGGATCTAAATCCAGATTTAGACGGTTTCTAAATAATTAATGACAGCAAAATGAGTATCAGGTTTGGCTGAATTATTGTATCAGTTTCAGATGAGAAATAGCCTCTTTCCTACAAGTACCATGGATCTGGAGCTGATGCCCAGATTCAAACTAGTACTCTCTTTACCTGAGCCCCGGCTGTTAGACACACCAAGCACTTATAATCTCCCCAGAAACAAGCTAGCAAGACAATATGCAGGTGTGTGGGTTTATCTGTACAGACTGTATCCCAGCTTTAGGTCCTCCTCCTCATCATCTCAGCAGAGCCGTGAGTCTCGCCCCTGGCTGCCCTAGAAAATGCTCCAAGTTTAGGCACAGCTCTTTGTGTGTAGAGCCAAGCCTCAATTTCTAGGCATTTTGCATTGTCTGGTGGGCCCTGTTACTAGTTAGTGTGATTTATGTTTTACTATCACTCCTGCGAGAGCTGGCACCATCGTCTGGAGTGTATTTACAATGGAAAGAGATTCCTGCGGCTTTCACCGAGGTGGTGGTGGATTCCATTCCCCATGTATCTTAGCTATTTTTACCAGATGATCTGGGGTGGGTTTCTGTCTCTACAGCTATCATGACACGATGTGTTTTAACGTGGCAACAGTTACAATCCGTAAGTTTCTTTTGGTCTCCAGTGTCCCAAAAAGGAAACTCAGGTCCCCCACCCACCCACCCGAAGAAATCTTTCTTGTATGCAAGGGCACTCGTTTCTAAAACAGTTCCTTCTCCCAGGAGAAGTACAGATGAATGGGTCCTTTTTTCTCCAATGATAACTGCAGTCTGATGAGTGTGGCGTCTCCACTGGTTGCTGGAGGCGGGCAGGGGTGGGATCTCCTCCCACTGGAATCCCTGTTGCGCCGTGCCTTGTGATGAGGACCCACTGCCAGAGTTTTCCTCCAATCTCCCTCTGTAATTTCTGTCTGTAGTTCTCGTGCCTGCCTGTGCACAGCAGAGTAAGCTGTGCTGCTTCTAATTAAGAAGATAATTTTTGAAGTATCTCTTGAACCCTTGACCTTCAGACGATGTCCCTCTGGTCTAGGGAGAGCTCTCCCATGGGTTGCTGCTCTACATGTGAAAATAGGTAGGGTGTAATTCTCAAATATTTATAAAATTCTGTTCTGGCTAATTGAAACTGCTGTTAATTGCTCATGATTTCAATCCAGACAGCTGGTTTGTTTTTCTGCACCGCTCCCACAGGAGAAGTCACATTACTCAGTGCCTCAAAACCCCAAGGGCCTGCTGGTTTGCATAGCAGATTGTCTATATCTACCACATTTTCAGTAACACTTGACTGAGTGGTAAAGGCGACGGTGGCTCGTTCCAGGCATTGAGATCGAGAACAGCCAACGTGTAAGGCTTTTGGCTTTGAAAATTTGGGAAAGATTGCACTGGGAGCCCAATAAGCATGAATAGGAGAGGAGGCAGAGCTGTCTGCCAGGCCTCTGAGCAACGTGGCAGACATTAGGAGGGCAGATGTTACCAAGCCTCTTAAACGTTAATCTGAGGTCAGTTAGATAGACTTCAGCTTTGACTCAAGATGACTCTCTGAAGGTCGGGATGGATGTGCTTCACTGCTGCAGAGCACGTTTTACCAGAAAATTGAGCATGGTTGGGTAGATCCCACTGGACAGCTGACGAGCAGGAGTGGCAGGAGAAAGAGAGTGACAGGAAAGCTGGTTAATGTTATTCCTGAGAGACATCTGTGAGAAAAGAGGGTGTCAGGAGCAACCAGAAAATTTCAAGCAGTTGCAACAGAAGAGGAGGGTTCATTCAGGGCCCAATAAATCAATAAGGTAATCAATGGCCATGTAATTACAGAAATGTTATAAACAACTTAAACACAGCAAAGAACAAAAAGACAGGCAAAAGGAAAGGAATCTGCTGTATGCACACATATATGAGTGTCTGTGGATAGCCTTGTATATAATAAAAGGAATAGAGGATCAATACAAGCAGCACTGCTCTTGAAGGGAAAAGATTGATGAGTTGGATATTGCTGTGGAACTGAACATCTCATTACAGACAGTGAATGAAAAATGGTCTCCGAAAATGGGGAAAAAGTAGGAGGAACTGAAGTGAAATCTAGGCAGCAGGAAAATCAGGACACCTACACAGAAGTGATGACACTTCTCCAACTGCATCTGTGGGACCATCTCACACCGTCCAAGAGACTTGAGTAGTTACCTTCAGCTCACAGCATTGGGCAGTGGCCTCCTCCAGCTCCATGACCCTCCCTGTGAGAGCAGCCTCATCCACACTGCTGAGGATTGGGCCCAGGAGGGTTGATGTCTGGATTGGGCTGCAACATGGAGGAATGTGTGCCATGGCATTCAACACGCAGGGCCAAGAAATCGCAGAGATGCTGGGTCCATTGCTTTCTAGGGCTTTCACTCTGGGACCCTCATTGCTGTCTTGAGGTCAGGCAGGATGAAGCTGGAGGATGAGCCCGATTGAGTCATGCCTGAGTGACCTGGATCAATCTTCAGCTGGTCACCTTCCTCAGACTTCATGGTAGGGCTTTGTTTTGCAGGCAAGGTGGGCCAGGAGGGCTCAGTGTCCCCTCCTTCACACCAGGGCTTTCCCAGCCCTGCCTGGCCAGCAAGCCCGTCAGCCTCCAGCCCTCAGCCAACTGCAAGAACACTCAGCTGTGTTTGGGGAACTGGGGCATGAGGAATAATTAGTTCAGACCAAGCGAAACCTAAGTACTTTGCAGCAGGAGCTAGCGGAGTGGGACTTCTCGGGCAGTTTGTAAGTGAAGGAACTGAGCGTAGGTTGGATCCAAAGCCCCCTGACAGCAAGAGAAGGTGGCCAGTGGTTTGGGCTCTTGGCTATGTGCTCCTCATGGCTGCACAAATGTTAATGCATTGGGGTGTTTTAAGCACATACGAAACATGACATACCTGATTTAAGCTACTTTTTGTTTTTTCCTGGGACTGCAAGTTTTGAGGTGCTTTTAGGAGAAACTCATAATAGGGCCCTATGTCTAACGGAAACTGGGAAAAAACAGACAGGTCAGTAGAAATGTTAATAAGTTTTAATTGTAACACATAGGAAAACAATGACATGAAGATGCTTTAGATAGAAAAGGGATTTATTTGGATCATTCTTATTAATATCCACCCCATGCCTGTTTATATTTGGTTATATGATACAAGGTGAAATGTCCTCATTTCATTTTTAGAAAACGGCTTCATGCACATGAATTGTACCATCCATGCTTTTCTTTTAAGGGAAAAAAAAAAAGACTTTTATAGCTAGTGGTTGTATTAATCTGGGAAAGATGGTGGGAGTCAGGGGAAGAGGCAAATATGTACATCTGCTATGTATGAAAATCATTCTATTGTCCATTCCTTATTTATTGCCATCTAACATTGTCTTTAATGGCTGCACAATTACAGAAAATACCAAGGAGACAGAGTACACTCAGTAAGACCCTCCAGCCAAACTGAGACTCCCCATAAGATCTCCATTAATTAAAATCTCTACAGATGGGTTCCCTTAATTGTAAGAAATGGAATACAATCCCTATAATTAACTCCTCACTCAAAGGCTTTTCCCCCCCCGCCCTCCCCCCCTGCCCCAGCATCTGCAAAGAGCAGCAGTGATTGTGTGGCACCTCATTGCTGGAGGCCACTGCTCCCTCTCCAAAGTGACCTGCTACCCAGGGCCCCACACCAAAACCAGTCTCATCTCTTTGCTCAGGCTCCTCCAGCAACCTTACTGTGCTGCACCAAGAAGTTTTTGTCTTGGTGTGGATCACAACTCCACTGTCCACTAGTGCAATGCCCGTTTCTCTTTGCCGTGGAGGGAAATGTTAGTTCTTCTCTGCCTTGAGGGTGAGCACTGCTTCTCTGCTGCTGTGCAGGGAGAGATGCCAAGCTGTGGAGCAAGTGATATCAAGGAGTAACTGAAGAAAACTTGCTGTGCCCCTTGTAGCACCAGGTGGTCTTTGGGGCAGATTTTGCCTTATGATGAGTTTGTGGAGCATCTAGCAATGCAGCACTATCAGTGCACGAGGACTACCAGCCAGTCCTGTGGGAATTTCTGCATTTGTCTTCGGAGCTAAAGGTTTTTTCCAGCACAGCTCTGATGTGTTGCCTTTTCTCTCTACTGTTGTAACTAGAAGCCTTGTCCAGTCCCACAGCATTTCATGTCCTGGTTACTGCCTCTTTTTCTTCTTTCCTCTGCCCCCTCTTGTTACTACCTTCCTTTTGCACATTCCAAGTTCTACAATCACCTCAGCCATTCTTGTTCCGAAAATCACCTTCCCTCCATTAGCTGTATCCGCTACGTAGCACTGAATCACATCTGGTGTTCTGCCTTTTCTTCATCCATCTCATCGAGTCAGCACACCAGAGCAGGACACAACTGAGGAGAATGGAATGGCCTCCTCCCTGTGGCATCTGTAAACTGTAAAACTGTGGGTCTTTTTTTTTCTTCTTCTTCCCCCCCCCGCCCCTCCCAGTTTCTGCTGCAGTGTGAGGCTCCGTTGGCACAGCAAAGAAAACTTCTCAAGAAATGTAAGGCGGTGCCAGGTAAGCTGAAAATCATGTGCTCCAGCCCTAAGATAGAGCAGCTGGAGGAAGGTGCTTGCTCTAGGCTAACCCAGCATCCTTGGTCTTCTGGGACACCTTGTGTGTGCTGCTCCTGGTAATACAAACAACGGAGGCATTGGGTATGGATGGGCCCTGATCCCTAAGGGCACAGTAACTATTACCAGGAGCAGCTGCAACAGAGAGCACTTACACATGCTCCTTAGCTAAAAGTTAAGATGTCACCACCTGTGTTAAATGTCCTTGGGCTTTGCCACAGGTGAACCACACAGATGGAAGAAGCAATGGCACCTCATACATGATGAATTTCACCACTGAAGCAACATATTTCTGACCACGTATCAACTCGCCCAAGGGGTTCTGCCAGAGGACACCATCTGTAGAGAAACTACATTCTAGGATGGTTTTGGGAGACCTTTGGACCTGGAAGTAAAGTAGGTACCCAGGGACACTCTGCAGATTGCAGCCTTTTCCTGGTATCAGCATGGACCTTAGAGGATCCACAGACCTTCATGCCTCTGTGAACACCGGGTAGCTCTCCAGAGGGTTTCTTACAACTCTGGTACGATCAGAGCAGGGTATGACCTGCCTGGTATGACCAACAAGGGTTCTGGTATCATGTATTGGAGAATCTTCTGCATTGTGTGTTGTAACCATTCTCCAGAGCCTTGGGAGTGTGAGACCAGCCGCAAGGCTGGTGTGCACAGTGGCTGCAAAGGCTCCCCCAGAGAGCTGCATGAGAGGAGTGCAGGGGGCAGAGGGCTGCCTTCCTCCCTGCCGAACCACAAAGAGGAAGGTCTCTGCTGGCAGTTCAGCACAACTGCATGTGTTGCAGACAAACAGACTCAAGAGAAGACGTGCTCACACAGGAACCTGAGGCAGGGGCTCCAAAGCCACGTGGCATCTTGCTCATACTCTCAACTACTTCGTGCAGTGTGAGCTCTCTGAGCCAGACCTGACCTGAAACAGCCCTTTCAAAACAAATGGTAAAATGAAAAAATATCATCAACCTTCCTTTTCTGTCACTCAGTATTTATTTTACTGCAGAATGTGGGTACCCACTCAGTACAAATCACTGTGCGCTTCTGCTGAAGGTATTTCCAAGTTGTGCAGCACAGCACTGTAGGAGGCAGATGTTATACCACTGTTTCCCACGCTTATCAGGAAGGAAAGCCAGTAACTGAAATAATGATCATTTAATTACTCATACTATTTGGCTTTGTTCTGCAAAAGCATTGTCAGAGTTTTCTATTTATGGCAGTTGTGTTTTTTCCTGATCTTTAAGATGAGTTAGTTTTAGGAATGCAAATATGCTTTTAATCAGTATTTTTAAAAAATAGTTTTTCCTAGAAATAACTCACTGGAATTTCTTGCTCCTTGAGATGGCTCTTGGCTGCTGTGAAATGCTAGGGTCTGCTGCCTGCTCTGCAAACAGTTTCAGCAAGTAAAGAATTGCACATTTTGCTGCTTGTAGCCAGGCCAGACACCCTTCAAACTGCAAATGTTGACCTTCAGCTCCTTTCTGAGCGTGAAGTGGGATCTCTGTGCTTGTGCCCACGTGAGTCACTAACCTGCATCTCCAGGGAGCTGTGCCCGGTTCCCCACGTTCACATACTTGGAGCAAGTAATTCCACAAAAAATGTTCAGGAATGATGAAAGAAGCCTCAGATTACATCCTCAAAAATTACGTAGCTACTGTAGAAGCCTTTCACTACAAGCCAATTTTGAAAATGGGGCATGCCTTAGAAAATAAGGAAAGGTAAGTATATTTGTGCCTTGTAAGGCCATTGGACATCACTCAGCAGTGACACCCAGGGCCCCAAGATGCCCTTTTGTCATGCTCCTTGAAGAAGGTATACTATCCCTTTTGTTCTTGTGTATAGCATTTAATTTCTGCTATGCTCTCAGTGCCCCTGAGATGACTCCTCCTGGAGTCATCCTTCTCTCTGAAAGCCCGCAGGAATAGCAGCCCGGTCCAAACCATTGCTGCTGAATCCAGTGCTCCTAGCAAAAAGGGGTTCATTCAGCTGGTAGAGGAATTTGTGGAGAAACGCAGACCAGGGTGTACGGTTCAGCAGCACGCTCGGGGGTTGAATTTGCTAGAGAGAAATCTAAGCATGTGCTTAAGTGCGCTGCTGGATCCCTCTCAGTGACCAACAGACACACAGCTAGAGAGGTACCAGTGCTAGTTGCACAGAAATAGCATAAAAAAGATAAAACACCTCCCACCCCTTCTTTTTCAGCTCCCTAGCACTGGGCTGGCTGTAAGCTGAGTGCCACGCTGTTACCCAGAGTCTGCAACAGCCCCAGTGTGCCGTAGCCTCCTGTCCACTGCATCACGCCAGAAGAGGTGAGGAGACCCAGGTTACCTCCCTCAAGAAGGCAAACCCTGGTGTCACTAGAAGCCTTGTTTTCCGCAGGGCTTGAACTGCTCAAAGGGCAGCGCTTGGGTCAGCCTTGCTTGTTAGAAACCTAAACAGAGCTTCTGCACATGCTTAAACTTGGGGGTGTGGGTAGGGAGGATTTTTCCTCATTCCCTGCTGACAAGACTGATGAGAATTTTAGAAATGCTTCTCCTTCTACCAAGGCTATTTCATCTGAAGGGACACGCCCAGCAAGTGATTTCTGTCAAGTTTTGCTGCCTGCTTCTCTACAGTTCTGCTACTGCCTCATGCAAATTGCTACCTCAATGAACATGCTTTGCAAACCTATATGATGACTTAATTCACCCTGTTAAACACTTTTTAGCAGAAGCAATTCCTACCCAAAGGCATGGTACCCATGTCACCCAATGAATTTTTAAATGCCTCCTTTTTGCCTTTCGCTTCAGTCGTCTTTGTTGTTGAGCCATCAATATTATGATCAAAATACAGATTTTTTTTCCCCACTGCATCCATAAGATTGTAAAAAAATATAGGCATTGATTCGATTGTACATTTAGGTTTTAAGAGGCTGTCTAGTAGCCACAGTGAAGTCCTGCTTTTCTATTGCTTACTGAGTGAAAAGCAATTCTGTTAGGCTCTCCTAGCCAGAGAGCATCCTGCTGGCTTTTCACACCACAGGTTTGTTCCCATGCCTTTACAGTCAATAGGAGTTTTGTCATTGATTTTTTTTTTTTTAAACTCTTTACCTTGTTAGGCAGGTTATAGGCTGTAAAACGATTTAGAGCCTGATTCCATCTGTACTACAGTCAATAGACAACATTCATGGATTTTGGTGGCACTGGATTAGCTCACTAGTTGTAACTATGTTTGGAAGGAGGTGAGGATGTGAAATTTGCTAGCTTATATCTGCCCTGGCATAGATATAGATACAGACACAGAATCTAGTTTGACATCTTTAGCCATAATCATGTGGGAAATCACTAGATACTGACTTACCGACTCCATGAAACCAAAGCACAGCCTGGCAGCTCTCACGATATTGCTCTTTCTAGGAGTGACTTGTGCACGCCCAGGCGTCCCCGCTCAGAATCATTGCTTAGGTGTCAAGCTGCAGGCTGAAAGCATCCAACATCAAAGAAAACATTGTATGTCAAAACATGACAATCTTTGGACACCTAACTTGTTACTGGCCTTGATACCTGCCCTTTCCACTGATCTCTCAAGGGAAAGGAGACTATTGCTTTTGTTTTCCAGCTCTGGCCCATGCAGTGCAGTAGTCAAAAGCAAATACAGATTGTCTAAATGTATTCACTTCTTATTTGAGCAATGTCAACTGTAACTGGTTTTCATGTATCAAACTCATTTTACATTTCTAAACCTGCTTTCTGTTTTGCTTACTACCATTGACCTGTTGCAGGAGGTACGAGCATAGAAGTACAAGAAACAAAAGCCTCAAAGGAGCTGGTGCTTCTGGCTAGATTGATTTGTTGTTGGATTTGTTGTTGTTGTTCTTCATCTTGATGGTATTGACTTGCCATCCTCCTGGCAGTAGCCAGTGTCTCTCACGTGAAACTTGTTCCTTTTTATATTCTGATTAGGGAGATCAGTGTGCAATGGCAATTTTTATTTATTTTTTTTTTTCTAGGAAGGCATGTTTATAAATGTTCACACACACTAAATTAGCCATTCTCAAACCCAGGGCACTTGGTCTGAAAGAGGAGTTTGAGGTTGGGAAGAAGCTACAGGACTAGAAACATTGGACAACAGCACTACTGGCCACTAGCTGGATGCAGCTGGGAAGAGAAAATTATCTTATGGAAATAATTCCACTGTTCTCACTTTTTAAAAAAAAAAACAAAACCAAACTTCTTCTAAATTTGACCCAGTAATATTTTTAATTTTGTGACTTTCCAATAGAAATATTGATGTACCAGGAAGGCATAGACTGACAGTTAATGACTCATCAGTCTTATTTTATGGACTGCCTCTGACTCTCAGCTCTTCTAATCAAATATTCATTGCTTGGAAATGCCCTCCCAGTGCGTCCTTGGTGGTCAATTATAATTCCCTCACCTCGGCTCTGAAACCTCTCCTACAAATCAAATACAGCATGTTAACACTCCTTAGCTGGGCAAATCTTCCACCAGCTCCTGGGTTTGTAGTGGAGTAGAGGGTGACATTATGGCACTGTGGTGCCAGCCACCAGGTCCTGCTTGGCTCTGCTGGGTCTGCTGTCAGCCACAGCAGCTTCTGCTTGGAGAAGACCCTCTGTCTTCATCAGTGCTCAGACTCTCAACCTGCAAACTCAGTGAAAGCTGTTGAAATTGGAAGAGGACTAATCTCCTGTTGGTGTGAACTGGAACAAAGGCATTTAATTAAAAACAAAACTAAACACAACTCAAGCCATATGGCTTCTTCAGTTCCACTGAGAGCTTACCATGTGGGCCCAGCCCCAGATAACGCCTAGCCCCCAGTAACCAAAGCCCACATAGATTGTATCTACCATTTTCCCTGATCAAGGCACGTAGATATCCAAACAAGTTTATTCTGATGCAATCTCTCTTTCCTAAAATCACATTGCTTTTTTGCCTCCATTAATTTCTGCATCTTGATTATTATTTCCTCCAGTGTGAGGTCAGACTAATCAACTGTAGTTTCTAAATTATTTTTTTTCCCCCAGCTCAAGATCTATCGCCAGGTCTTTACAACTCTTTCAGTTATTTAAGTACCTGCACAGTCTCCACTGCTTCTCCTATGTTAACAACATTGGAATACTTGGGTAAGATATGCATAACCTCATGCTGTCAGTATACACAGGTTCTTTGTCTGTTCAATATCAAATTAACTTTTCAAATAAATTGAACATGATGCAGTTTAAGACTTTTTCTATTTTCAGCCTTAGATTTGTATATATCGTGAAATAGCCTCTGCTCAGTATTGCCATCATAGCAATAGTTAACAAATGTAGGCAAAAATGTTCATCTGTTTCATTTATTTGAGTCTCTCAGATCAATAGAATGTCTCTTCTTTTTTTTTTTTTTTTTACTTTCCTATGCAAAAATGTCATCAATTATTAATCAAAGCAGAATAGATTTCATTGAAGATCTGACTTCCTGCAGCAAGATACGGTGTCCTTAAATGTTAAAGGTGCATCTTCCTTAAAATGCTGTGCGCTAGAGTAGCTTTTAATTGCATTATGGAATGGATCTGGTGGTAAAACCTAAATGAGCATAAGCGTGAAATGTGGGCTGCAGTGCTTCACAGGCAAAGAGCTTTAATATGAATACTGAAAGTGTGCAGAACAGCTTGATACACAAATGGTCCTGCAGGACTTCAATAGAGGGCCTTCCCCCTCAGATAATTTCCCCATGCCTAAAGATTGCACTGGGGGGAAACAGTGGGGACATTCACTCCTGCACAAAGGGCAGATAGGGTCCAAACCCAGATCATCTTTGGAAGAAATAGTGGGGGAGGCCAGAAGCTGAATTTCAAGGCTGGGGGTTTCTTTCCTGCAGTGGTTTCTGGTGACCATCATTCTGGCTGGCAAAGAGGTCCTGGGAATCCTCCACCTGGCTGGGGCCATGCCAGGGCACGGCTGCTGAGGGGAACAGGGATGCTTGTGGGAGTGGGGCTTAGATTTTGCATCAACTTTCAGCAAGCAGCTTCCAGTATTCATTTTAAAGCTCTGTTGGCTCAGTTTAAGGCATGCCTGTCACGAGCATTATGTTCAAACGCAAGCTCAAATGACTTAAAGACACGTTTAGAAGGACTGTGAACCCTGTCAGAACTGATAACCGAAGACTTGCTTCCCTTATTATTTTCGCATGCTCAATTTATTGAATACGCGCAGAGAATGAATTGAAAACAAATTGCTGTATTTGTGTGACATATTTAAATTATGTATCAGTAGCCCAAGACACTGTGGTTAGCCATTAAATAAATCATTGTAAACAGACCAATTCAGAATGATCTATTTCTATATTTACATTTGGGCCTAAAAGAGAAAATAGAAGCTTTTCACAGAGGGGTAAAAACCATCCATCATGGGGTCCTCCAACTAAGGTATCCAATGCTAGTAAAAACAGTATTTTAAGACATAATATCAAATAAGTTTCAAGCTTCTCCCAGGAGTGGAAGGCAGTCAAGTTTGTTCACTTTACCTTTTTCTAGTTTTTATATTACTTATGTGTTCATTTTGAGAGGAATGTAAGAACAGTTTGTTGGCTGGGCTTTTTTTTAAAAAAAAAAAAAAAGAAAATTGTTTTCCGTTAATTAAATTGGAATTCATCCCTTTGAAACTCACCTGCCGCGGAGATCAGCAGGCAGGAGAAGGCAGTCCTGCTGGCCCTGGAAACAGTAGCAACACTCCAATTAATTGCAGTTGGACCAGAAAAAAAAAGACGCTTCTCACAACAACCTCATAGATTCAACATGTGCGCTCAAGTGTTTGTGCTTTTCTTTTTATGGCTCCTGGAGTCATGAGATTCCCGTTGCATTTCAGTTGTCCTTTCCAGAAAAAAAGAGGGTAAAATTTTCTACCTCTGATTGTGGATAAGATGGAAAAAGGGGACCCCCAGGACTCAGGCACAAGAAAGTGAGTAGGGGTGTCTCAGATTGGCATAGTAAACCTGGTTCATGAGTACTTTTTTGAGCCCTTGCCTCATGATTTTGAAAGACCAGAAGTTGATTATGCTGCAGGAGGATCAGACCCTGTTGTTCAGAGCCATAAGGTCAACTTTGCAGGTGACTTATGAAGGTGATCAGGTGTCAAATGCACACCTGAAATGCATCATGCCCAAACACTTGGCTGAGGTGGAACCTAACTTCCTTGGAGTATCCTGCCCCAGGATCTGTTTGGGCAAAGTGTCATGTCTACCAGAACACCTTAATGAAAGTGAGACCAAAGTTAGCAAAGCTGAGGAAATTTTTGGGGCCCTGCTCTGTTTTTCAGCAAATGCATTATTTTTTTTATTTACATCTCAGTTGGGTTGAGAAAAGTCAGACTCAAGTTTCACTTCTTTCTGCAGAGCTTCTGGTTATTTCAAGGTTCCCATCTGCATCCTTTTGCACAGTGCTGAAACCTTTAGCAGCAGCAGGTGTTTTGAGGGAATCCTTGGCCTTATGGTTTACTCTTCTAGGGGCATACATATGTAGAAGAGAAATTCTTATTGCTTAAAGAAAAGGATATTAACCTGCTGGCTACCCTCTAATTTTTTGTGTTGACCTTACTGCCTTTGATTTATACTAGTTCAAGCAATGAAGCTTCTAGCTTTCAAGAGCTGAGCTGTCTCTTCTGGTGCTTCTGATAAACCACTTGATAACCACGGCTTCTATATAAAATGTGAGTACTCAAAGATATTAACTTTCTGTGACTGTGCATTTTTAACCCAAGAACAGAAAAAGCTTCCTGCATTTACATTTTGCTATCACAAAAAAGCCCATCCACAAAGGCAAGGAAAAATCAACACTAAAGAAAACCACCACAGGCTTGCTTTTCTCTTTGTATAAATATGCTGACTTACATTAGCTGAGATCTGAACCCATGTGGGAAACCTGAGAAGCTGTATCTAAGAATCAGGAATAGGTCTTCCTATATTAATAACCTTGTAAAAAGAAGAACAAACTGCTCTTTAGAAGGAAGAAAAATTGCACAGCTCTGTATATGTGAATGATGAGTCTATTACGCTTGCACAATTTCACTAAAGATTCTTCCAGCAGGAAAAATGCTTTCAGAAAGCATCCCTAAAAAATCCAACACTGCCAATAGCATCAGCCATGCAAACACCACCTCTGTGTATGTCACCGTATGTAAACCTGGTGAGCTAAATGTTTAACTGGATATTTCTGTATTCCCCTCTCACCTTGAGAGCTGTTTGCATTAGCAAACAAAGTCTGATGTTTATGTACGCAGTCACCTACTCTGTCTCCCTCCATCATTTAGCTTTTATTTCCAGAGAACTATTCTCTTCGGTGATGCTCAGCTGCTGTAATCACCCCACCGAGGGATCCTGCCTTTCACAAGAGAGCTGTACCTGTGGGGCCGGAAGATAAAAGCTGGGTCTCTGCACTTTAATTGACACCAAAAGTTCTTTTAATCAAAAGGAAAAGGCACTGCCACAGTCTCTCTGTGACTGGAAGAGAGACGGATGAGAACAGAAAGCAGATCTCATTCCCTCTGAAAGTTAACCTGGGTAGAGCGAGAATTGCCTTTACAGGAGAGAAAAAAAAAAGATGCAATTAAGTACTTAGCATCCACACAGTGCTGCTGAGCAGAGAAGCCCACAGTGGCTCTTGCAGGTGACTACTGTGTTCCTAGGGATGGAGGCACGGCACGGAGGTGAGAGGTTTCTTCAAGGCTGGAGAGATTCTGGATTGGAAATGGGGAGAGAAAAGATGTTTTGTGATGCTGTGCTCATAGCTCTGTCCCCTGAAGCCCTGCAGTGCTACTGAGTAGTCTGCAAGACACTGATTGAAGCTCCAACAATTTTCTTCCCTCTCTGGCTGCTGAGTGAGTACTGTTATTAATAACAGAGTCTTTCCAGCCATCTTCCTCATTGCTCCTACAAACCACGATAGTAAAAGTGGCAGGAATTGCCTTCCTCTGCCTTTGAGTTAATAGGAAACTTTACTGTTCAGTCTTTGTTGCCTATAAATTATTTTCCTTGACATCAAAGGGAGACACTTAACTGGGGCTGCACCATGTACCATGTATGGTCTTGTGCTCAAATGTTACATCGGTGGGCCATATTTTAAGATGCAATGGATAGAAGGAGCAGGCCATAAATATATATTTATATATAAAAATACATGTATAGATATATACATAAGAAAACCTGCAGAATATGTCTGCTGTTCCAAGTTGAGTTAGGGCCATTCGTGAGGGAGCGCTTCTCTGCTGTGGGATCATGCACTTTCTGCTGATGGACACAGGGCATGGGTGGGGTCATTCATCAGACTTTGCTAGGAAAGGCTCACTTTGGTGTTGCTGGGCATGAATGGCTGATGAAGTTGCCACAGAGACCTTCATGCAACCATCAGCAGGCAAGCTGTGGAGCAGAAAAAGAAGTTGTTAGAGGTTGGTGCCCAGCATGGGTCTGTGACCGTGCAGCTTTTGGCTCTGCCTCCCTCCAGCCTGGTTTTGGGGATGCTGCAGGTGATGGGGACCAGCCTGATGGCAACTCAGGCAATGGTAAGAGCATTCTCATCCCTAGGTGAGAATCTCATCAAGGCAAAGTCATTGTGGGCACAAGCACAACTGGTTTTATGTGATGGGGGTCTGACAGGGAGACAGGGTGCTGGGGGAGGCAGCAAGGTGACCGCATCTGTCCAGCAGTAGAAACCCAGCTCTGTTGGAGCTAGGGAGTTTCGCCATTGATTTCAGCAGACATGGGATTTTGGTGGTGATGGTATCACACAAAGGAGGATGCTGCCATCCTCCATGGGTTAGTTGCTCTTTGGAGATGGGTGTCCTACTCCTGTTTGGAGTAGAAATTTGGGGACTGGAGATAGACAAAGCACAGAGCTGTGGTGAAACAGGGCTCTGTTCTTCTATCTTTACACAAACAAAAGTCCCATTGAAAGCAGTAAAACATTGAGTCCTCTGATTGGAAAATATATATATAAATACATATAAAAATTTGATGTATTACAGTTTCAGCTCCGTGCTTTCCCTTGATTTTAATTTTCTCTGTGGAGTTCAAATACAGAGTGTTCCTTCACAGCTTATTTTCAAAGCCTTTTTTTGACTTTCATATTTAAACTTATTTAAGGCCTTTAGATTTTTCTCCCAGCTGTGGAAGGAAAAGACAGAGAGAGACAGAAAAGTCAAAGACTCTTTTTTGCAACACTGGAACCCTCAAAGAACATCCTTGAAATACAGAAAAAACCCACAATAAATAATGCTTTAATTTTTATTTGAAGGAAATTATCTTTTTGAGTGAAGCCTTTTCCCATTTTAAGAGTATGAAACAAAGTGTGTATGTGAAATTATGCTTTTTCTCTACACCTGCAAGTATTATAGGTCTTTTTTGTCACTTTTCCTCCTATTTTATCTCTCTTTATATTCCCATGCAGGCCCTGCTTCCAGGGCAGGTGCCCTTGGAAAGGAGAAATGCCTGAGCTGATGCCAGAATCACTGTCCTGGTTCTTTGGCACAACCAGGCTTCTGACATGTGCACCACATTGACCTGCTCTGGCAGGTGACTGTCTTGGGGCTTTTGTCCAGCAAGGGTGGATGTTGTTCTCTGGGGGTTTGTTTCCATCCTTCCTTGTACCTGGTATGGCTGCTTCTCATTTTCTTTGCTACTTGTTGGGAGAAAGCAACGAAGTTTGTGCATTCAAGCAGACTCATGCCGACACAAGCAGTGTGTCTTCAGGTGCCTCTCAGATGTCTGAGGATCCCTGAGGGATTGAAACTCTTGTTAATGGGGCTGCAGTCCTGGTCTTAGCCTGCCTCTTTTGCAGGTCTGAGGACCCCATAGTCCTTGGAACTGCTCATCGATGACAGCTGGCAGATGTAGTTGCAAATGCAAAAGCTTGTGCAGCAGTTTTGGGGCTCTACTTTGAGATCCGAGACCAGGGGGGCTCCTGGGAGCCATTTGAGGACTGTGAGGTGTGGGGTGAGGGCAGGAACCAGGTTCCGTGACCACTAGCAATCTCTGGCGGTCTAGATTTCATCTGCCCTCTGTAACCTAAATTGTTAGCAAATGCTGATTGACTTGGCAGACATTTGCCTGTTTTGGTAACACTGCTTCAGAGTAAGCAGTGGCAGGAGCGCTTGGCCCTGGCTTGTGTCCTGCAGGCCATGGTTTCATCCTCCAACCCCTGCACTCAGGCAATGCCCTTGCTGGCTCTCAGGAACTCCTCAAGAACTTTTGGTGGGCCTGACCTTGTCCTGGGTGAGGATGAGCAGTGTTTGAAACTATTTTCAGTGTCTGAAATTTCTTCCCCCCTAGCACCCCTTCCTCCTCAGAAAGCAAAGTTTTATTTATTTTTCAAAGAAATAGAGTAAGTTGGAGAAACAAAGTGAGAATTTCTGCACTGCAAAACTTAATTTATTGTATGATATTTCCCCTGTGCTGTTTTTCCTCCTTCAAAAGCCTCTTTTTCTGTAGCTCTTCAGAGGACTTCTGATATTAATATTGCTGTCTGTGCTGGATTTGGAAGCTCAGTGGCTGGAGAATAAGGCAGGGAAAGAGGCCACACTTGCCCAGGATGGATACAAAGCTGACTGGCACTGGGACCACACAGCCTTATGGGATGGACTCTCCTGAAACGCTTTTTAGATGCCAGGAGCTTTGTGCATTAGCTCTGGTAGGAGCAGCTGGGTTTGCTTTTTCAAGAGTAAAGCAAGCTACTAGCAACCTCAGAAGGTGTCTCCTAAAGATCAATGTGCAGCGGTATCAATTAGACAACATAGGAACCATGGAGGTCATCCTAGAGGTCTGGTTCCAATACCAGTCGTCTGCAGCCCCTTGGATAACAGGGAGATTTTCTTTGCGTGGAGGAAGCTCCTGTAGCTGAAGCTGAGGAGGACAGCTTTCCACTTGGAGCATCCCAAGGAGCTATTTGGGGCCTCCTGCCAGCACCTATATAGCTTCCAGGTCATACACGGGTGACTTTATTGGGTGTCTCACCCAGATCTTGGAGCCACTGCCAGGCATGCTGTGTTTGTAAAACACCCTGGTAATAAGGCCAGGGAGGGTGTTGAGTTAATTTCTTCCTCATTTATTTTCTCTGGATGAAGCATTTATTCATGCAGTGTAATTAGTGGGGGTGTGTGCAGGTGTCTGCCATCTGGAGCACAGCCAATTAAGCCAGGAGACTGAAAACAAATGGGCTGGGAAGCTCACAGCGGGTGGAAGAGGGAATTAGCGCACTGGCTGGGAATAGCACCCCAAAAAAGGTCCCCAGTGCTACCCAGCTCATTGGCACCCATCCCCTCAAAGGGGCTGGGACATGCCATTGCAGCAGCAGTTGAACCTACTGCATGAAGAGAGGTAGTAGAAAGAGGCAAAGGGTGGTGGGCACAATTGAAGAGTGGAGGAGTTTGCCCCTGCTCATGAGAGGGACACCTTTTCCAGATCCTTGTGCCAGACCAGTGGGACTTGGCTGCTTGTCACCACCATTAAATTTTGATCCCACTGGCCAAATGAAGCAGAGTTTGAGAGAAACTCAAAAGTCTTGTAGTTAATCATATATTCTCAGCAGATTTATGAAGAAGCTCGTTAATCAAGGAGGTGGACCCACACATGAGTCCACCAAGGGGACTGTGCTCATAGCTCAGTACAGCCAGTGCTGGTCCAGCATCTTCCCCCTTCATATGTCACCAAAAGCAGAGGGTAGGATCTGGTTATTGCTGGGACAGTGAGGGTTGTTGAGGAACGTAAGATGCAAATCTGTAGAGACACAGGCTTCATTAATTTCACCGCTTCATAAATGAGGGTGAGGAAGAAAGGGGAAGAACAGTCATTACTAGGATGCTTGTGATTATTAGGACAAATCCACTAGAGCTATGAAATTAATATGCTTAAGTGTGCTAAGTCTCTGAATGTTCTTATTCAGAAGCCACTTGTTTACTATCAGATCTTTTGCTAGATGGTTAAAAAATAATAAGAGGGGCCCTGCTATAGCTCAGGGTGGCGAGCCGTGTGAATAGGACTGTACATGAGCAGGAGCTTATCAGGTAAAAGCTGAAAAAAGAAAATCTCAGACAGGTCAAAAGAAAGTATTTCCAGAGCCCAGGGAGGGAGAGAAGCTGAATGTTCTGACTGTGGATGAAATACATCTCTCCAGCTAGATTTTTTTTGAGGGATTACTCTGAAGGGGCTGTTGTGACTTTATTTCTTATGCATGTCAGAGGGGCTCTTCTAAGACAGTACTTACATTTCCGCTCCCTTTTGTGACAGTTGCAGATTCTCAGCAACGCATGTTGTGAAGTCTTGTTCTCAAGTGCATTAAAAAAAAAAAAAAAAACGTTAGAGCCACACTTAGCCATCTTCTCTGTGGGGGCTTGATAGATTTTCTGCATATGTTATACAACTCTCGGCATCTCATGAGCAACTCAAGTATTTTTTTATTTAAAAATGGCACAGACCCACTTTCTAAATCAGAGTTTGAGACATGCTGCTGAAGGGGTCAATAATGTGTTTGTTTTTTAAACTACTGAAGGTGTCCTGCTTCTGCAGATGCAGCCCATTAGGCTATGCCTCTGCTGTAGGTTGCAGTGCCATTTGGCCCTTTGAGATAGGTACTAAGATACCTGGTCACAAGAGCGATGGTCCCAGCAGGAGGAATGAGGAGCTGCTGGGCTCTGTGCTCTGGTGGGAAGGCTGTTACTGGTGCTCCAGCTAGCTCATTTGCAGCTGCGAGCTGTGGTGTGGACTGGGAGACGCACAGTGGCTTTAAAACAGAGGGGAGATCTGAGCTGTAATTTCCCACCAGGGATGCAGGTCTTCCCAAATCGCTCCAAGTCAAGATCATTCATAATCATTGATGCTGCAGCATATGGGGGCTCCGTTTGAAATTGAGCTCCCTCGGGTGCACTATCATATTAAAGCCTCGTATTAAAGGCACTCTCTGCCTTGAGAAAGTTCTCTCATAAAAATATAAGGCAAAGGATGGTGTGTGTCGGGGGGAAAGAAGGTTCTGTCATGTAGCCAGTGAGCCTGGGTACCAGAGGCAGCGATAGCAGTCCTGAGTCTCCTCCTGAGTCTCAGCCCAATGTCTCCACCAGTGTCGCCCTCCATCGTGCTGTGGTTCAGCCAGTGGTGGCAGAGGCAGGAGCGCTTGCTCAGCTTTTTGCTGGTGAAAAGTTGTTCTTTCTGCAGCGTTTTTGGTGCTCAGGCAGAAGGGGACGACTTACTCATTGGAGAGCTTTGCTTTTGCTGATGAATGCGCCTCGGGAGCTGCTCAGCTGATGGCGCTTGCTTCCCTCAGTCAGTCCAAAGCAACATAAAATACTCTGCCAAGCTCTACCAAAACATTGCACGGCTGCCAGGCGTTATAATTAGAAATAATAAGGCCCTGGAGGGCGGTTTCTGCCTCCAGCACAGCATGCTGCAGAAAATCGTGCTATCCAGGCCAGGTCCACATTCAGGGCAGTGCTATGCTGTCAGTACAGCTGATGTTGTCCGGGCAATGAGACCGCTGGAGGGCTGCACAGGCTGGGGAATAGGCAGTGGATCCAATCAATTGTGTAGGTGCTGCCCGTGCTGCATTGGATTTAATATCTGGCTGTAATGCCATATGTCAGACTCTGCAGGAAGGTTTTGGTGGGTGAAAGTAGCGCATCGGAAGCGTCGCTGTCAATCCCAAAGGACTGAAAGCAGCAGCCCATGCAAGGCAGAGCAGACCTGTCGTGTTGGGAAAAGCTGTTTTGATATAAGACCCTTTGGTGCTTCTGGTCCCATATGCAGCAAGCCTGTGGCTCCTCTGGTCTCTTGCTTGCTGGATGAGCATATGCTGGCCTCATTACATGGCACCTTCGTGACTGCTGGCAGAGTTCTTGTTGACTTTGATAAATGATGTACTGAAACCTGACTGCCATTCTTCCATGTGGTTTCATGGTAAAAAGGTGTGATTTTCAACTGTTATCTATCTTTCTGTATCTACACAGGAAAAAAAAGAGATCTGGGAGCTGATTGTCTGCAACTTCTGCAAACAAATCAGAAGTCTTACTCCTGGGTGAATTTAGGAAACTCCCACGATAAAAGTGCTGTTGGACAGAATACAGTCAGAGTCCCCTGGGCCTTACTTGGTAAGTGACGAGCTGGAAAAACCCCTCTGAGTCATCTACTGCCTCTCAGAATAGAGATTTAAACAGGGCTTATGAAAATGTCTCCTCTGTGCTTTCAGTTTCCGGCTGGTGCTCTTTGTCATGCCATCCCAACTTCCTTTCCTATTTGTTTCACCTTTCCTTCGTACCTGTATTTCTGAAATTGTTTGGACAACTAGCTATTTGTTGTCACCTTTAGTCCTTTTTCTTAAAACTGGGAATATTAGATACTTGCAAGTAGTCGCACATGACTCCTTCTCATCCTTTCCTTGCTCCGATGATTTCTTAGATCTGTCTCACACTTAGGCCCATCTGCTTTGTCATACGGGAATGCAGCTAATAAGCAGTGTGATTTTTGTCCAAACTATTGTAAGTCATTATTATTTATTTTTACCCCTCTTATTGTATTTTTTGAGCTAATAGTCATGACGCTGTAGTTATTATTGAGTTCTAGTTTGTACATAAAGCTGGGGTTCATAATCTATTTGTATGAAAAATACCATTTGTCCTCTACAAACTTTTCAACACTTACTAACTGAGCAGAAGCAGGACTTCTTTTGAGAATTTGTCGCTATATCCTTTAATTAACTTGGAGTTAAAATTAGTTGTATGTTTGTCCCTTTAAGAAAGTTAATACCTGCATCAAATCTTTCTCTGAGTACTCTTGATATCAGAATAACACAGATGCCTTACACTGTCCATATAATAAAAATGAAATCTTGACACCTGGGTCCAGGTGACACTGAAAAATATTAGATTGTAAATAACCTAGTTATAAAAAAAAAAAATTGCATTAAATTACTATAATTGTAGCAGGTTAAAATACAGTCAGGTCAGCAGCTTAGATGAGTCTTAGGTGAGGCTATTTGTGACGTCAAAACTAAAGTCACCTTCCACCGTCCCTCCTGTACAGCTAATTGGTGTGACATGATTCAAACATCTGTAATGAGGGAAATATATGGGCGAGCAGGAACCTGTGCACTCAAGGCTACAGGGTGGATCATGTGAGGCAGCCCTGTTGCTCTGGGGAGCTTTCTGGCTGTATGCTATCACGGGCATGGGGGCTTGTCCCCAGCCCTCCCCATGTGTTGGTACCCCGTGGCCGAGGATGTTGTAGCAGGGACTGAGCAAAGTGTTAGGTGCCTGAGGAGGGATGTCCCAAAGCCCTGAATGAGACCTTGCAAAACGGTTGTCACATCATGCACAGGCAGGGTCATAGGTAGGTAGCTGGGTACCCAACCAGGCTTCCAGAGGCGCTTCTGCTTCAGGTTCATAGCTCATGACTGCTATTGAGTTGGGTTTCTCTTGATGGCCATCCCTGAAGGTGCTTTCCTGGACTGGGCAAGAGTTGGGCTCCATTGTCTCCTCCACCTCTGAGCTGCTAAATCCCCATCTCCTACTTCCAAGATGGGACTTTTCCTTACCATGCTGAAGGCTAGTCCTACAGCCAAACTTGCTTTGCTTTACAAAAATACTGCAATATTCCCTGTGACCCACAAGAAAAAAAACACAAATTCTTAGTCTGCAGATTAAGATGCTCTTCCATACAAGGCAAAAAGATGTGAGGTTGTTGATTTCTGTTCTGCAGATGGTTACATATTTCATATTGAGTATTCACAGAAACAAGGACTGGAGCCCCATTTCTGCTCTCTCACTGGCCTGGGGAATGTGAAGGTTTTCCAAGCCAAAGGGTGCAGCTACAAGAGGTGATGGGGAAGCTCAGTCTGCTGGGAGGGTGTGTGCTCAGCTCCCAGGAGCTGGGGATGGCATGGAGACTAATCACATCCAGCAAGAGTGTCCTCTGAAGGACAGCAGTGTCAGGTGAAAAGGGAAAGGCATCACTGTTCTTCCAGCAGCGTCCACACGACCTTCCCTTGGTGCCTGAGGGCTGCCAGAGATGAAGGTACACACTGTTGTTCTAAAGTGATTGGTCTGAGAAGTAAAACGGTTAGTAAAATTAGCTTGTGAGACAAATTAATGTTAAGCTTTAATGATGGGTTGAAATCAGGAGCAAAAAGGCAAGGCTTGCCAGAGACTGATGTTGATTGCATAAAACCACTAAAAGATAAACAAGGAATGATTTGAAGAGCCTGTGTGATGCCTAGGCACACATGATGCCTAGATCACATTGTCATGTGGAGATGCTGCTGGCCAGAAATCTGGTGGCTCCGTACCAATGCTTTACTTGCTGTGTGACTGAGACACTCTGGTTTGTGTTGTGTGTCTGTGTGTGCTGTCATTGTAGCTGTCAGGTAATATACTCTTTGTGTAAAATCATAATAATGTAAACAACGTTAGTTGAGATACTGTTTTATGTGCTGAAGGATGCGTAACTCAATGATCCTTGCATAGGTTCATCATCGGATCCAACCATAGGGCTTGCTGTGTAAATTTATCCTTAACTCTCAGAGCTTTAGGTGCTGCATGCTAAGATTTATTTGTGAGAAAGGTCACAACCCTACAGTGTGAGGAGGGGCCCGATGCAGCTGTGTGCCAAAGTGGCCTTGACTTTGGGAGCAGGGATGCTGACCTTGCTGTGGCCAGGGAGAGAGCGGACCTCTGTGGTAAGCAGCAGTAGAAAAAGAGCACAGTGGCTTTCTCTTCCTTGCCTTGTCTTTAGTGGGTGTGTGAACTCGTTCAAATTGTTTTCCCAGTTAAACTGGAAACTAAGAATTAATATCAACAATAATAATAAAAATAATTTAGAAGCGCTGTGATTACTTCTACCACTTTTCCTGGAAGTTAGGAGTCTTGCCAGCCATCTTTACCTCAAAGCATTCAGATTTTGTTTTTTGCTCCCCTGTAAAAGTGCACAGACAGCCATGTCTCTGTCCTGGCGTGACAGCACAATGAGAAAATTGTATCTTTAAATACCAACTTAATCTAATCTGGGACAAAAACAATAAAAGGCTTTAATTATAATTGCGCGGTGCCTGCAGGCTGTCACCAGAGGGCAGAGACAAGGTTGTTCATTGCCACGTGTGGTTAGTTTAGAAATTAAATCCCCTTTTCACAAAGGCAATAGATTCTTCTCTCACTTGTGTCCTTTCCAAATATTTCAGCTCTGTAACCAGATAGCTCATTTCATCAGCATCTGTCAGAGACTTTCTCTTGCTTCTGTCAAGCTACGTACAAAGGGGCAAGGAGAAATGTCTTCATAATACTATACATGCCTGACTTTGTAACGTCACAGCTTACATGAAATACTAGCTCTAAATATTAACAAGAGACTAACTTTTCCTTCACAGGAATTTTTCTCTGCTTTGTACTTGTAGCTTGCACACTCTGTGGATGCATCCCACCCTGAGTACCCACGGCAAGAATGGGGTGAGTCTAGTGGGAATGTGTCTTTGATCAGGAACTGCTCTCATACGGTACATGTGGAAAACTATGCTGTGATTTCAACTTAGAAGAATAAAGGTTTTAAAGCCCAGACCAGCAAGGTACAATTTGTACGCTGTTTACCCCATGTAGGAAAGGCGGATTCTGAGAACTCCTCTATTTTCCACTTCCTAAATTGGAAAGACAGCGAGGGTTTTGAGGGAGTCAGTGGCAGCCTATGAATTCATTTTTGTTCTGGTAAATATTGTGAGGTTTTTGGCAGCAGGAAACCAGTTCGGTCTTAGACGCTGAAGCAAGGCACATCAACCTTGAGAAACCCCACCCTGGCAGAGCCCTGGCAGCAACTGGTAGTCATTGACTTGAAATAGCTCTGTCAGCATTCCCACTTGAGGACTAGTACATGGAAAATCCTAGTATAAAGGGAATGGGCAGAAGTGCCTCAGCCTGACTGTTTTAAAGAGAAATACCCTCCTCCAAGGAACAGGCACTGTCTGGAGCAAGAGGCAGAAGTATGAGACCTGAAGTCCCCGAGTTTCCTGCAAATACCAGGGACCTATTGGCAGCATGGGTATCTGGGGGAGGGCGGGGAAAGATGCACTCAGCTGTCTGCTTCTTCATGGCTGCCTACCTCCTTGCTGAATGGAGTGGTTTGGTGACTTTGTTTTGTTTGGAAGAGGTTTTTAAAAGTCTTCGCAATCCTCCCTGGCTGTTTCCTGGATGTTTAAACTGCATACAAACATCTAAGGACTTTGCACCTTGAGGAGGCTGAAAGTCCTGCATCAGATGATGCCAAGCAGGAAACACATATGAGAGAGCAGGATTATGGATCTGAAGGATGCTCATAGCTGTGGAAGGAACAAGGCAGGCTGACTCCTGAGGACAGCACAGGAGTAAGGAGGAATGCATGAAGCCTTGAGCAGAGATTAAGTAAATATAATTTACTGTACTTTGTGTCTTAACATATAATGAAACACTTGCTTCTGTGTGTTTCTCTGCTTGAAGAAGGCAAAAACAACTGAGGAACTCCATAGATTGGGAAGGATTTGTCCTCAGTCTGAACTCCAGGGATATAGTGATGGAGAAAGATGCTGGATGCTGGTTGCAGTGTACTGGGTTTGCAGTATTCCCAGATCTTAAATTCTGCTGCTCTGCACAATGAAAATAAAGAAGTTAAGATGAATTTGGACAGTGTCCTAAATGTGACACGGAGGTCTCACAGGATGCTAAGTGGGTACTCAGCAAGCAGATTCAGCATCACTGGTGTCAGCCGTGTTGATACAGGTGTGTGATCAGCATTTTTTGCCACCGAGTTTCTTCTTGCTCCCAGCTCTGGCAGATTTAGTGACTAGTGAGCACATAAGGAAGGACAGAATTTCCGTGCACGCAGGAGTTTGACTTTGCACTGCAGCAAAAAAGAGCAAAGGAGCTGCAGCTCTTTCAGCACATCTAGTTTTAAGGAGCTACTGCTGCAGGATACACTCAGGGCTTGAGAAGAAACAGCACTATATGTGCTCCTGCAATTCAGGTACTGATGTTTTCCTCCCCATCCTCTTCCCACACTGCTGTTGGCCACACCACTAATGTTATCACCGGGGGATGGGTTTTCCAGTGGTCCAGCTTCCAGACAACTCCGCGGAGGGGAATTGCTCCTAAAGTAAGATGCAGAAGCTGGGTCTTGCTCCCTGCTTTCCATCTATCACGTTGTTCAGATAGCTCATGTGATGAGGGTTTGGATACTTATACAAAGTTTCTGATCTTAAAATTGTGGTCAAGAACAGAATAAAAGATACAGGGAAGCAGACTTGCTCTTTCACCCACCCTCTTTTTTGGTCTCCTAAAGACTTACTCAGAATCCAATCTCTCCCCACCTTGCACCAGGATATCTTATTCTTTAATGAGCAAAATATTTATACAGTAGCTCAGGCAATAGAACAAGGGAGAGGGGGATAGAGGCTTGTCAAAGCTTGTTACAAATATATTGTACAGTAATGTTATTTTGTCCTACCAGCTAATGTTTGGACTCTACATTTATGATTTTTACATTTTAAACCATAAATTCTTTTAAGATAATCAGACTACAGCACTCTGATCACAGTTACATGCCTGTAGTTGTGGTTTAGTTTCATGGTCATAATATTGAATCACTTCAAAGGAGAGACGAGACAGCTTTATTCTAGTAACTATTTATTTCCATGCTTAGCTGGGCTTGCATTTTTTTCTCAGCGCATTTTTCATTCTGAATATCTAATGATTTTGGATTATGCCTGTGGTGGTTTACCCCCCAGATGCTGTTTTGGACTGTCTGCTTTCAACAATACCTTGGCACAGCTTTAGTTTGGGAAAAGTTACATTACACAGAACACTGCTGCCAGGCTGCATAATGAACTGCAAGAAGACTGAAAAACGCTGCTTATTTTTCTCTGAGGTTCCTGTCCTGTTGCTTAATTTGGTAGAACTGAGCCCAGTTTTTCACTTAATGATTATGGAGGCTGAATTTCTGACCCAGCTTGCTACTTCCACCCTCTTGGGATACCCAGGGCTTCCAGAAAGTCTGTGTTTTCAAAGGTGGATCCAGAGAAGATGGCTGCTGTCGGTGAAGTTGGTTTATGCCACATACCACCAAACGACCCAGTTTGGTGTCTATAAATGATCTGCTGGGTCTGCTGTTCATCACTTCAGCGTGATGGCTTAACTGCAGTTAAGCCTTCACTGGGCAAGTGAAGAAGGAAACACTTTTAATCAGGAGCAGGAATCATTAAGCGAGCTTGCCAAATCAGATTAGGGGCAGTTTATATGACCATTGTAAGGATTTATCATAAAGCGCCTGGACATGGGAGACATCAGTACATAAACAAGATATCCCCTGATTTTTTAATTATTTTGGCCAGCAACAGTGAAAAGCATTTGAAAGGTCCTTTGTAGTGCTGAATGTCCTCAGCTCCAGTTGCACCCCTTGGAAGCCAATGTGCTTGGCGCCTTCCCAGAGGTGGATCTGGTAACAGCCCCATGCTGCCCTCCCTCCCAGTGAGCAACCACTGCCACCTCAAGGATGGAAATTAAAGGAGCAACCTGACTCCATCAAGAACTGCAAGACATTCCTTGTGTGTGAAATTACTTCATATTCAAGATTTCTACATAGCTGTGCTACCACTTACAGAAACATGTTTTCACAGCTTAAATGCATTAACCCCTACTGGACCTCGGGTCTCTATGTAAGATTTGATGTGTCTTCAGGAGATGTTCAGGACCTGACCAGGAATATATGTGAACTAAGCACCAACAGGAAGGAGAAAAAGGCCACTCCTGGAAATTAAAAAATAACTGAATTTAGATCAAACACTTGGAAAGTCTGGCTTTTGCCCTAGAAGGTTAATCACTATTTGGAATTTTTTGCCGTGGGAGATTTCTTGTGTAATATTCAGAGGCAAGATCAAAACCCAGCATCGTCTTTTGAGTGCCAGTGTCACGCCTGGATAAAAACAAGCTAGATCAGCCTTAATGATATTTGCTCCCAGACATACTGCTGAATCTCTTGCTATGTTTGGGATAGGAAGGAATTTCCTCATGTGGTGAATTGGCAAAGCCTTGGGGTTTGTCTTGCTCTTGTGCATTGCTCAAAGACCATTTTTTGGAGTCTCATTTCACATTCTTTGACTTTCTGCAGCCTTGCGATCAGATCTGAACATTTGCCTTTTCCCATCACTGGGCCCTGTTTTGTTTCTTAAGATTTCCTCTGCTTTACCAATAGATAGGGATGCATCTGTTTTTTCTGCATTACAAATATACTCTAGTGATCGCAAAAATAATCCACTTTATTGCCCACCTGGAAATAAGATGCAGGGAAAGAAAGAGAGTAAAGGAAATAATTAGCTGCTCAGTCAGCCACAGTCTTTGACTCCCTTCTCTAGAAAACAAATGTATTTCAGGATGCTCCAGTGTGCAGAAGTATGGTCAAAGCACACGTTGTGTTCTAGCAGCACTACATGAGCAACCTCTCTGCTTTCATGTGCTACTAGATCATTATCAGACCTTCTATGAAACAAAGAAAGTAATTGCTAAACCTTGTACTTAATGACAAAATTCCTTTATCACTCCCTTGCTATTATGTTTATGAAAATGGCCTGTAGGTCCGATAGACACTTACAGCACAGTCAATTACTCTTGTTACTCCAGGCACATTAATTCCAGGACTTCATGAACAGCCTCAATGCTTTCTTTTGGTGTTCTTGGTAGCCTGTGTGTACTTCAACCTTACTTGAAGACTTTTCACTAGATTCACAGAGTGCAGGCTTTGACTTGGGTCAAGTAGAGCCAACAACCAGGTCCTACTTGATCTGATGTATCTCTAGCTGCTGTCTCCATTCTGCAAAAGGTAAGCTTATTTTAAATAATAGTCTCTAGCTTGGCATATCCCTTCTCACATTCAGTCCCCGTGATTAGAATCCCGCCAAGACTAGACAGCTATGTGGAGGTTGTCTTGTGAGCAAACTGACAATTGGAGCCTGAAGAGAAGAGGAAATTGAATCATTCCTTCAAAAGGTATATTCAGTTCAGCACATTGTAATTGTAAGCAACGATGGCAATTTAATACCTAATCACACTAGTTATAGTTAAACTGGTCCATACTGAGGGGTGCCAGTGCAGTTTTCCCAGACAGGGCACTGCTGTCCTCCCTTCCCTCTGGCACATTGGCAGTGCATGTCTGGTTTACTATCTTACTCTTTGTTCATGGGTCACCCCATGGATCAGAGGTTGCTAAAGATGCTGATGCAGGGCAATAGCCCCCTGTGTGCATCTGTCAGGAGTGATTCTCAGCTATAGGACCAACAAAGTGCTCATTTCCTCTGCCAGCTCCACTGCCATCTGGCACCCAAAGCTTAAAGGGTTCTTTCACAGTCCCCAGCCAATCTTACTGAAATCCCATTCATTTAGCTCCACTTTGCCCCTGTCCTGATGCTGAAGTCAATAGCAAAAGTCCTTTGACTTCAGCTGTGCTGGAGTGTCCCCCCTACCTGGCCAAAAAAAAGAGGAATTGGCTGCAAAGGTGCGTAAGTGGCAGGTGAAGAGGCCTGTTCTTTCCGTTGTTATTTTATTATTGTTCATCATTTATCATAATTGTTGTTTTACTGTTAATTACTGTTCATCTGGGAAACACGCATGAAGCATGCTTCCTATTTGGGATTGACAGAGAGGGAACATCTCGAAATATCCCTGAGGATTTTTGAGATCACAGGCCTCAGAAAGATAACAAAATTAGCGCACATAATTCCCCTTGATTTTCTTTATGCTTGCTGACAAGGTTAGCAACAAGCCTTCTTTCTGAGAGCTTGTTTTGTCTCCTCTACCAAAGAATCTGGATTGGCAAGTGTTAGGTCTGATTTATTATTCTGTATCTTGTTTTTCTTACAGAAAGAGTGATGACATTAGAAACAAATTATATGAAAACATCATAAATTATAAAGGCTGGATACTGAGGAAAATTAATAAAAATCAACTTTTTTTTTTTTCTTCATTATTAAGTATTCCCTGAAGACTTTCCGTAACTGATTTCTATTTAATACATCCTCCCCCTAAATTGAGTTGGAGGGTGATTTAAGCAGCTTTGTTGTGAGGTAAACAACGAAGCCCAAGCTTGATGAGGCTGCACAGTGAGTGTGGTCTGTAATATGGCTGTTGGTGGCTAAACCAAGCTGTCTGTCCTCAGACGAGTTCCTCTTGAGTTACAGTAACTCAAGCAATTCTGTCTGTCTTCTAAATGCCAGCTCTCAGCTATTCCTGGAATTGAATTCTAGGCTAGTAGCATGCATCTTAATAGCGAACAACCTATTGTATCTCCAATTTTTTCATTCTCATAAAGAAATGTTAATTTCTCTAATTTCTGTTGATTTTTCCCATGCACCTCCTGCTTCTCCCACATGTTCTGGCTTGTGACAGAGGCACTTCAGTGGTGAAAGAAAGTAGGATCTATTCATGGGAAGAAGCAGGCATGGTCTGGATGCTTCAGAGGATCATCTTGTAAGTAGCTTGTCTTTGTTGTCTCACGGTATGAACATGAGTCCCTGTCCCTGTTAATCTGGTTGATTCAAGAGCTAGGAATGGTGTGCAACAATATCGATGGCTTATCCCTAGGGCTGAAGAATGAGAATAGCCATTACTTCCATTTGAAAATCTGCGTCACTTATGTTCTCAGCAAAAGCTCCTAATTTTCTCATCTATTTCTGTATATTCAGCACAAAAGGATTGCATAATTGGCCCAGTGACTCCCGCAACTATGGTTTACGATCTGTCAGCTAATCCTTTCTGTGAGTCAGGCAGTGCCTATTGGGTTGGGCATTTGATTGGGATTAGAAGCTCTTTATTATGATGATGCATATTGCAGTGCTACCTGGAGGCCTCAGCAGGATTATGGCCACGTTATGCTAGACTGTGCAAACCTATACCTTGTAGCCTATTGTTAGAGCACCTTCACTCTAATTCTGGATTTGACCCCGTTTCTCCTCACGGCCCTTGGGTAAGACGTCTAATCCTGTTCTGTTTCCATATCTTTTCAGGGGACATGATAATTCCTTTCCTACCATCAGTCAATGCCTGGAACCACCTGCTTTTGGAGGAGAGTGCCAGGATGATGTCACTCAAAAAGCCAGAGGGAAATACTGCAGCGCAAGTGGGAAATAGCATTTCCTCTGCTTAAGTGCCTCTACTGTTCAGTGAAGTAGGTTTTGCAATGGGAACTTGTGCCGCTGAAATGGGAATTGGGTGCTGCTGCAGCCAAGAACAGGCAAGATGAAAACTGCAGCAAGTCTTGAGTTGCACCAATGCTGTTTGAAGCCATGGAGTTGCTTGCTGAGCCAGGAGTGCACTAAGTGATGTTAGAGCCTTCCCTCTACCCTCTCTGTGCTGCACATGGCTCCTGTCCGAATGTGGGACAGACTCTTCTTCCTGTCCTTTCAGGCTCTGGGCGTTCCTGTTGCTACTCTTCCATGCCAAAAGAAAGCTTGCTGGGTACAAGTGCCATCACACCCTGTTTGTGCTCCATCTCTGCCCTGCCATGTCCATGCATCTGCAGTTAGCCCTGAGCCTTGTCTATGCCTGCCATTCACTCCCTGGCAGCTACTTACCTACGATATTGCTCAAGTGTGAGCCTTTGACAGGAATAAGCTGTCCTTATAGTTTCAGGTCAGGGGGAGCTTGACTGGATTTTATCACCCCATAGAAATTATGCCTCTTCTTGTCTGTCCCGGAAGGTGGCCGTACCAATAGCTTGGAAAAATGGAGCTGAGCTGCCTGCAGATGAGCCCTTTGAGGGTTGTCTGCTCCCCCATTTCCCTTGCTGGGAAAAGTGCTGGCCAGTGGGGCCTCTTTGCAAGAGGCTTCTGATGAAGGGTAATGGTTCTAAACTGAAAGTGCGGAGATTTAAATTAGCTATTGGGAAGAAATTCTTTGCTGTGAGGGTGGTGAGGCACAGGTTGCCCAGAGAAGCTGTGGATGCCCCATCCTTGGAAGTGTTCAAGGCCAGGCTGGATGGGGCTTTGAGCAACCTGCTCTAGTGAGAGGTGTCCCTGCCCAGGGTAGGAAGGTGGAACTGGAGGATCTCTAAGGTCCTTTCCAACCCAAACCATTCTATGTCTGAGACATCTTTCAAACACAGCAGCATCTCCTGAACAGCTTCATCTTTATCTCCCTCTTTTCTAAGCCCATATCTCTTCTCTACAAGCTAATAATTATGTGCAGGCATCATCACAGGCTGGAGCTGACAGATGCAAGGCTATCTTGTTTAGTGAACTTGTCTCACGGGAGGTTTGAGACACTCACTTTGTCTGTACCTCCTTATTTGAGACTGACCAGTCTGAATCACTTCTGATAATCTGGGAGTCTCAAATGTAGTTAAGTTCCTATCAGTTTAATTAAAGTAGATCACTGGATAGAGAAAGTATCTCTCTGTGAAATGCTTCCATACAAGAGAAAGTTACACCATGAGTGCTCCCCCGAGTAATTGCCAGAGGCTGCTATCAGCAGTATCATCAGCAATGGCTGGTATCACAGGACACTGAAAAGCTTAACTTGAAACTCAGACTTCAACACACGCCAAAGAACAATTGAGACAAGAGTGACTAAGGACTAATTGTGTCCACTGTATCATGAGAATAACTGAAAAGTAAATAGAGGAGCCACCATAAAGTGGTCTATGGCTAGGATCTATAGCATGCCGGGATTCATTAATATTCTTGTATGAGGAACAGCAGTTTGATATGGCCAAGGTTTTTAGATACTACTTTTATGCTATTACAGGCACAAGGTCAGTCAGTCAGTCAAAACCTTGTTAACCAAAGCAAGGTTATATTTAAAGACTTTCTTTACCTAATCCATTGTAGCTCTGTCCTGCAGTAGTTTTCTAGGATGCAGCACCATGTGAATGAGGCTTGATATGAGAAGCTGGAAAGAGACAGTGGGAAGAAGAAAGGGTTTAGGGTCAGCATGGATTTTTCTGCTTCTTTCTCCTTCCCTGGTGAGTTACCTAATACCCTGGTATTAGCCATAGTGATATGGACTATACCAGGTCACTTTTGAGGACTCAAATGCATTTGATAGACATATGTTCTATCTTCTATAGGTTTTGTTTTGTCTTCACAAATTAGTGTTTGTAGAAAATAGCCACAGATTCGATTAGTGCATTGCTCCCATGGGATGCTGACTTCAGGGTTTAAGCAATGCTCTGTGGCTAACAAGAGCCAACAAGTTATACCTGAGTCATGCCCCTGGGTGAAGTATGCCCTGCTCCGCTGACAACCGGAGCAAGCTGAGCATCTTCCCAGGAGACACCAAGTGTTGACACAATGGCAGTTGTCTCCCATTGTGATTAACCTAGCAGAACTTGCAGTGGATGAGCCACCAAGGTGATCAAATTTATGTTTATCCTAGCGGTGATACCAGGCTGCCAATGAGATTAGAAGGAATGACTCTTAATGTAGTCTTTTGGTAGTGGGGCAAGATTTACTTTCTTAGCATAAGCTGCTTAGGAAAAGCTTCTTTTACTTAGCATTTATCACTTGTTACTGATGTATTATTACATTGATAGCCATCCCAAGAAAATGTTTTGAAGTCCCTACCTGTTTCATACATAGGCATATTCCCTTTGACACCAAACACATTTTGAGAGAACAAAACTGAAGACAAACTGAGTTACACCTACATAGTTGCACTGAAGTTAAATTCAGTGCAGCTCCCCTTTTGACAAATGTAACAGGGAACTAATGTGTTTTCTGGGTCACTGTTCCTGCTGGCACTGATGGAAGCTGGATCCAGTGTAGTGTGACTGCAAATTTGTGGACCCTACTCAGGAGAAACCTACAGTGAGCCTAGCAGGATTTATGGCTTCAGCAAGAAATGCCAAATCTGATCGTGTAGGGTAAAACATGCTGAATTTCCTCAAACATGTCTTAGGTCCACTCACCTACTCCCCAAAAGATGAACCAAGCCAGATACATTCCTTCTAGGTGAAACAGGCTTATTTGTTTGTTTTTTACAAGCTTCTCAGATATACAAAAGGATTATGCAGTGTACAGCATCATCATGTAACGGTGCCTGTAAAGTGCACTATGCAGAAGAGTCCCAGGGTGTTGTACAATGAAGTTCTACCATAATCTTCGTAACGAAGACCAATTAAGAGCAGCAGTTAACCTATATTTTTCTAGCCTACTTTAAGTGTCAACTTACACCCACGATTGCAAATACTAGTTGGAAGTGCATTGCACTGTCCAGAGGCATAATTACAGAAAGCTGTAGTTGTCTTTATCACAAAATTTTAATTAGCAGGACACATTAAATAACCAGCTGATACAGATCTTAATGAATCATTTATAGGCCTACATCTAAAATAATTATATGTAGCTGGTCACACATAATCTCTCACATACGCCTGGGCTTATGTGAAATGTAATATGCCTCTTCCCAGTGTGAAGTAGGAGTGAAAGATAGGGACAGGACAAAACTGGGGCAACAGCCCACCTTAACCAAACAGCTTCCACCTGGACCATTGCTTGCAAGATTGAGGGGAAAATAAGAATAGCTGGCTTCAAAAGAAATCCAGCTTGAGGAAAGGCAGGAGCTCTGGGCTCCTGAATTATTATCTGGTTTGGGTTTTTTGGTTTTCTAAATCAAGGTGGTTGTCCCAGGTGGGCATTTCATGTACTCCTGCTCAGGAATGAGGAGAGGGCAGATACACACCAGGGGTGAGGATATAGTTTCTGGGACAAGCTGGGACTCTGGCGTCTGCAAGTTACATCATGCTGTCCTTGCTGTGGCTCCCTGGCAGCCCAGCACGCTCTAGATGTGTCCCTTTTCTCTCCAACCACACTGTCTGCCCTGGAGCATGGACAGGCTGCTCCAGAGCAACCAGCAGTCCAGGTCTTTGCTTCACCAGAGGAATTGCCAGCTGTCCGTTTTCACCAGCTTTCGTGCTGCTTAGTATGTCTGGATGAAAAAGTGGGAAACATGCCCAAGCATCCTACTGCTCCAGGGCTAATTTTTGCTCCACATACTGTTTTAGGGTCAGATTTTCATGGCATTTGTTTGTGACTGTTTCCCGATAGTAAAAAAGAAGTAATGCACACCTCTTCCCTCTACCTGGAAGATGTGGCTGGCCGCAGGCAGGCTATTCTCATCAACTGGCTGTGGAGGCAGGATGGTCTGACTGATGGAGGAGCTTCACTCGTGGAACTGGTTCTTAGGTGAAGTCTGCCAGGCTCTGGGACGCATGTGTCGGGCGTGGTGCCAGTCCCGCTTCTTTCGGCAGGTTTATCCCTTCCACCCCACCAAGCCGAGCTCCCTCGGGCACTCGCGTCCCTGCCTCCGCTCTTCCCTGCCCCGTGGGCTGCCTTGGTTTCTGTCTCAGGTGCTGTAGTTTAGTTTGTATAATTTTGAGCTGTTGGCTTCTCCTCCTGCTTTTTGTCGAGTAATACTTTAATGCCTGACTGTATGTAATGCATTATGTCCAAAAAAAAAGCCACCAGCAAAGCAAACCTCCTGAGTCATGTATTTGTCCATAGTCTTTCTTGCGATGCCTGACTCAGCTTACCCTGCTTAGCTGGAGTTGCAGTAGGAGCAAAGCCCAAGTTTGTCTGATTGCAAGGCAAAAGCTACTGATAAACAAACCATTGCAAATGTATATTTGAAAAGATTAGGAGCGAAGTATTACTAACCCATGCAGTATTGTAATCCAGGGTCCTTTAAAAGCAGTGTTGAATAATTTTCTCAACCATCCACAGAGTCTGCTGTTAACAGGTTTCCCTGGTTCCCTAGCATCAGATGAACTGCTGATCTCTGCAAAACTTCTTGCAGTTTAAATACAGAGTTATCCTTAAAATTAGTGGGCTTTTCAGAGTTAATATGTTAATCTCCTGATGCACCACAGCAGGCGTCTGGAATAGATCTAACTAGACTGTTTATACTGTGCTTCCTTTCAGGGTGGTTAGAGGCGAGGGAGCACTTGTGGCAAGAACTGATGTGGTGTAGGGTTTGACAGCATCTTTCCACACCTAGCTGTTGCTTTTGTGGAGGAGAGGGGAGTGGAGGCTCCTAGCATGGCTTCTTAGCTTCTTCCCATCACGGGGCTTTGGCAGAGCAGGGCACAAGCCCTGTTTTCCCCAGCGCGCCCAGGGAGGCAGAGGTATTCTTTGCTGCCTTCTGGAAGAAAAGGAGAAACCTGGTGGAAGAGGTTTACTTTCTCTCTCCAAGGTAGAAAATAGTTTGTTCAACCCTCTGAGGCTGGAGGCACCTATGCCAGAGGAGCACACAGTGTGCTCCATCCAACAGGGCAGCCACTGGGAATGCTCTCAGCACCACGTCTGATAGCAGCCTACGTGCTAAAGCTGACAGTCTCTCTGGACGGATGGTTGTAATAACTTTGCACTTTGTGGCTATCGCTGTTTTTATCCTCCCAACCACCCTCCAGGAGGTAAGGATGTGCTGTTACTCATTTTATGGGGAGAAACTGAGCCACAGTGTGATGAGGCCACACAGGGAGCCTGCGGCACAGCCACTCGGCTATCAGATCCTCTTCTCCTTCCTTATCAGCTCTGCCTGACACGTGTGTGTAAGTAGGATATGGGGAAATGGCTCCTGAGTGACTGTGAATAGTGGGAAGGAGCCAGGGAATGGGAAGAGAGGTGCCTTCTCCCAAGACCAAGACTATGCTGCCTGAAACCCTCAGTACACTGAACAATGACAGGTTTGCTCCAGCCCCATGTTTTCAGTGGAGCAGATTTTTTCCCAGTTCTCTTGTTAGACTCTCAGTCTTGGTTTTCCAGCCACCACCAACACTGTCTGGGCACTGGTCCATGTTTATGCTAGCTCCACAGCCAGAAATACGGTGATCTCTGCTTCATGCTAGTGTGTGGTTGTGCTGAATGCATCAAAATGCGTCATCGAGAGTCACCAGCTACATAAAGCACAGAGCTGTGGCAGGGAAATCAGAGAGTATATAGCACAACATTGAGGAGAGTAACAGCACTGGAAGCCAGAAACTTGCCCAGAAGACTCTGTGGTATAAAATCACTTTATCAGAAGGCCACTTCCTAAAGCAAAACATTTTTTTCAGAGTGCAGTGTTTTGATATCTGAGCTGGATCAGGAGTACACTTTATTTTACAAGAGCCAATGGTACCAATTACAGACCTAGACTTTTAGAGCAGCACAGGGGACTCAACCACACATCTTCCATTAATTATCTCTTGGCCAAGTTAACTCTGCAATGATAGCACAAGTAATATGTCACAAGCTCATTTTCTGTCATTAAAATCAGCAGCTATGACCCTGATCCCTGCTGGGAGCACATCTTCTCAGTAAGAAGATGCTATTTTATTGCAGGCGCTTTTTGAAGAATGCTGTTTTAATGCCAGGCTGTGCTGAAGCAGAGCCCAGCTCCTGCTTTCGCAGACCTCCCGAAGCCAGGAAGAACAGAGCCTGCACTAGCCCTCCTACTAGTGCAGAGCCTGGACTAAGTGTGACTTTGCTAAACTTCTTCTCCTCCTCTTCGTACAACAAGGAAATGATCTTAGTTTCAAAAAGCTGACATGTAGGTACAGCTGGTAGGTATTCGCACCTGGTAGGTATTCGTATTGCTGGAATGCAAATAATTTGGTGGCTGTTGTTTTACTTGCTTGACTTCTTGTTGTATATACTTCAAAAGTCTTGGGAGCAAGTGCCCTGGATTCCAAATCCAACATTTTGGAGTCCAGAGTGAGGCAGCTTCACCCTTGGAAGATCATCTCCCCTGCCCCTGCAGCCAAGAGTATTGAACTGTGAGTTGCTGCTGTTGTCCACCTTTGGAACTTGTTTCAACTTTTGATGCTCCTGTTCCTTCTTCCTTACTGCCATATAACATTTGGGAGCCAAAAAATATCTATTTCCAGATAATGTCCAGTGCCTATTTCTATGCATAAAACCTCAGCAATGCACTGACCTCCAGTAATGACAACTTGCACAGCAACTTGTTCCGCCTGCCAACTCACTCTGTATCTGAGAATGAAAAAGCAAAAAATGCTCAGTTTGAAATAACCTCATAATACATGTGATATTGGCATTTTAGAAAGAGAAGGTAGGAAAAAAACAGCCACCAGTATTGGCCATATCCTTCTCTTACCCTTCATGAAAAGCAGTGCCCGTGAATAGACTTGCGCATCCCTCAGTCCATCTGCCTGCCCAGAGCCTCTGAAGACAGCAGCTGGGCTGAAGGTGGGAAGGAGGCAACCTGCTGAGAGGAGGTGTCCAGATAATAAATGACCCCCTACAAAACTATAAACAACAATAAATAAATTGCACTGTCTGAAGAAGTAGAAGTTAAAAGGGACAGGATTACACCATGTCAAGTAGCCTTTTCTGTTTGCGATTAGTACTACGCGTCAGTAGCAATAGAGCAAGTTTTCTACCACCTCCTGGAGGGTGCTCCAGCAGGATAGATGTGGGGGCCATGTGGCTGTGAGAAGCAGCTGAGCCCTTAGCATTTTAGAGGGAATTGTACCTGTGCGGGTTTGTCCTGGCAGACACCAGCTGGAGAAGGTACCACGTGGCCTAGATGGGGTCTGGAATCCTGTTAGGATGCTGTGCTAGTTCAGGTAGTATTAATGGAAAGATCCAGTTTGAATTTCTTTCTGTGAATATCAATGGTTTTTAAAATTTATTTTTAATTATTGAGTTGCCACAGAGCTGGTCTGCTCTTTCCTTTGCAGCATCTATTCTAAGACTACCGGACAGCTGACTTGGAAGAGGCACTTCTCTGGGTGTGCAAGCACTGGTAAGGACCTTAACCAAGAACAGCTTTGTGCAGACAGAACCCAGATGAAGTTGTGAAGTTGTACTGGTTACATGAAAGCAGGGAGTTTCTTCCTCTCCTGGAGTAACAGTAAGATCAGAGATGGGACTGTGTGCCAGTGCCGGCAACCTAATTTCAGTTGCAAGGTTAGGAACGTGCCTTGGACCCCTGCATGTGTCTGTGTGGCCCCGATGCTCTGAAGCATCCCTTTGAACTGCTGTCACAGCTAGAAAGATCTCTAGCCCTGCACTCATTCGTGGCTGCACACACAGAAAAACAATCAATCTCTTGGGCTCAGAAACCTGCAGAAAGTAAAAGCTTCTTTTTCAAGGCCATTGAGGAAAAATATTGCACTTTCCTTCCTCCATGAGTTACAGAACTTTTCCTAGAAGGGCTGGTTTCCCACCCAATGCCACAGGTGTTAAATGTCGATACAGGTGGGCAAAGGCTGGTACTTCTTCTTAACCAAACCAGCACAGATGAAGAAATAACTATTTGGCAGGAATGTCTTAAAACAAAATACATTAAAGATCATAATGAGGTGAAATCTCACCGCTATAGCGGTGAGAACTGTAAACATTTGCCTGGGGCTGTACACAGTGAATGTTACAAGAAAGCCAGGATTTCAGAAATAACAGGAAAATGGTTTTAAGATTTCTAATAAAACAAGTCTTACACAGTCGTGTTATCTGTCTCTCTCTGCCTGCTTATTCCCTCGCTCTTTTCCTCGATAACTTTTGCCTCCGTTAGGGTCACTGTCCACTATCAAAGACAGCAATGATCCCACCAGATTTGTAAACACCAGCAATGGAGCTGGGAAGAGACCTGAGGAAATGCCTCCCATGGATAGTCATCATACACACACCATCAGGTTCTGCTGGGGTCAGTGGCCGCGGACAACCTCCCTATGACTGCTCCGGCTGATGTGAACTTTCGGTGATGGTTTTCTCCCTTTTCCCACAGGAATGAGCTCTGCTTTTCTCTGCTTCCTTGTGATGCAGAAACAAGTCTTCAAAGTCTGTGACATAGGTTTGTTTCGCAGAAGACTTCCAGGCTTATTTTAGGGTCTGTTTTAAGCCAGGAGAAATATTGGTTGAGTCTGTGGCTGGCGTGGTCTTGCCTGGCTCTCATGCTCTTGGGAAGCCAGTTATCAGAGAGAATTTTAATGGCTCTTACAGGCTGTATGAAAGACTAGTGATATCAGAGAGAATTCTTAAACAGTCTTGTTCCGAGCTTTACACAATGTCTTTTTTTGCCTTGCTGCAGAAACATAGCAGCTGCAAACCAGGACGGCCGATGGGTGCTCTGGGGAGATGACGCTTGGGAGAAGCTGCCTCCATGTCTGGTTCTGCTCAAGGGGTGGGTTTGTATTTGCTGCTCACAACGATAACCTGTGCTCCTTTTCTGTGAAAGGGCTGCACATTGCACTACCCCTTGTCCTCCTGGATGGAGCCATCTCTGGATTTGTGCATTAAAAGCTGTGTGCTGGCAAGGGGGGAGAGGAAGATCAATAATCTTCAATAAAGGGATAAGTAAGACAGTGGCTTAAGGGAAAGCTCCAGAGAGCTCATACTTATCATCAGGAGGGACAAGCAGTGATGGTTATTGACATAACTCATTAGAAATTCCTGGGAGCTACTGGACTGGACAGTCGCTTCAAATGCCAGCAACCCCGGGGGAGCTGGATGTAAATGTTGTAATTGATATAAGGATGGAAGCTGTTCCACTACAAAGTGACATTTCAGATATTGTGGGAACGGGTGATGTGAAACATCCTCAACGAGATCCGTTTCCCTCAACTCCTTTGACTCCTGTCAGAGGTGCATGTTCGAGCTTTTCTTTGGGCAGATGGCTTCTGCAAATAGAACCGGCTTTGAAATACAAAGTTTTGCTGAATTCATTATATGCCTTCTGACTTCAAAGCTTTGCACTTTCCTCTTTAGTTTTAAATAGAGCTGCTTGGCTGCTTTTAGGCCTGTTCCATTTGAGACAGGTTCTGCAGTGCATGTCACCAGTGAAGTGCAGCAGCAGTGGAAGAGCTATTTGAGGTGCGCTGAGCAGCAGTGTGCCCACCCAAGGCTGCATCTCACCTCTCCCCATATCTGGCCAGAAGGGACATGGTCCCTACAGTTATGTGGGTCTGAGGGGGCTCACCCTGTTGGGGACTGTCTCTGCACTTCCAGCTCTCCCAGGGTGTGAGGAGGATGGGACAGGGTGGGGATGGTGTTCACAACAGGACCTGTTCTGCCCAGCTTGGCATAAGTCCTCTTTATTGAGGACTTCACAACAGGAAGCTTCTTCTTGTTGTGAAAATTAATATGAATTAATCTTTAAGGAACTTTATGTTGAGTTTACCTTCTGGAGCATGGTGGTTTTCTACCTCAGCTTAACAAGTGGATACCAGTAGTCAGAAGTTACCATAAGCCCAAAGCTGTATTCATTACTTTACTTTGCCTATAAGTACTTCATTTGGGTCGAAGTGACAGGTTTTTGGTTTCACATCTCATTTTTACTTCTGAGGATGTGTTGGAGACACTCAAAGAGATAAAAATTGGAAAGCTTTCCCTTTGTATCTGCTTGCTACAGAGAGAGATGACAATTTGTTGGCCAAAAGCTTTCTTTGCAAGAAAATGTCAGTTTGGAGACCAAAATGTCAGTTTAGTCAAATTGTTCATATGCACAAAAAGGGGGAGAAACAAGCGCCCAAACTTCAAAGAGGCTGAACCATTCCTTTCAACATCTTCTGATTTGCTACAACTTTATTTCAAGATCCTTCAGGTTCAGTTTGGAAGTTTTAAAGGCTCCAGGCCAAAATGTTCAGACTGAACAAAATGTTTGCTTCACCCACAATTTTTTGTTGTTGTTGGTTTTGGGGTTTTGTTGGTTTTTTTTTTTTTAGAACTGGCATCAAACTGAAAATCAATTATTTGCCCTGTTCAGGTTGCCTACAGCCTCTGGATAAGTTGGAGGCACAACTCAATAAACTGAAAAGTATTTAGTGAGAAAAAGTTCTTAATTTTGTACCTCAGCTCTCAGCAGCTGGATTCTTTATGGATGCTCTAAACCAGCAGTGTATTATGACTTTCAGCATTCTTCCATATACTTCTGAACTGAGAAGCTTTTGTGGGATTTTTGTCTTATCAACAGTATATTATTAAAATGTCAACTCTTTCCAATCCTTTATCATTTCTTTGGAAGGACTACTCTTAATTTTGGCCCTGGAGTTGGTTTATGTGCGGTTTGATCATCTGTTCCTCCTTGCATACAGATGCTATCAACACGGGCAGCAGAGCAGCCCTGTCAGACAGGATTAATGGCAGAGCGTGGTGTCGCTTGTGGAAGCAAAGTAAGTAAAGGTGAACAGTAATATTGTACCATATGAATAAACACTGAGATTGGAATAATTTTTCTAAATGTTTCAGCATCCTAAGTACAAAGTAATAACCCTGTCAGAAGCAATATTCACTGCTCTCTCCTCTGGCTGTGATGGAATTAGTGGCAGCCTCCTGGGAAGAACGTCAGTGGTGGAAACCCAGTGTGCAGTTGTGTTAAAGCAAAAAGCAAACAAATCCCTTGGTCACAGTACGGGGGGCGAGGGGGGAGAACCTAATACTTGGAAAATCAGCATATTCTGCTTTGAATATGGCATTCATTTTGGTTTCCTCATGAGATGGATAATGCAAAAAAAGGAATATATATTTATTTATTTGTAAATCAGACAAGATGTGTTGTAGAATTTGATAGAAGATGGAAATCAGAGTCTGTGAAATCTAGAATCAGGGCAGGAAGATATCAAACAGTGGGCCACGAGGAAAGACTTACTGAGCACTCTCTGACCTAATACAAACTCAAGGAGGGACAAAGTCTCAACAAAGGATGTGACGAAAATATCCCAGTTCACCTCACAAAAATAGAAATAATTTTGTGTCATTACCAGGGTGAAGGGAGAGTATTTAGCCACTTTCCAAATTTGTTAAACTGCTTGCCTCTAGCTTTCCATGTGCATTCATTTTTCCAGGTGCCAGCCAAAAGACTTCTGGCGCTAAGAAAAGTGTAAAAAAATCTAGATCTTCCCAGTGGCCCCAAGATCAGTGCTTAGAGCATTTAAATTTTGGAAATGTCAGGTTGAGGCACTTGCATAGAAAAAACAGATGCGCAGTTACGCTGTTTATCCTATCTCCTCACAAACATGTTGAGCCCTAGTCACCTTTGAAATAGAATCTTTCTCCACAACATATTGCTGCCCAGTAGCATGTGTCACGGAGCATATTTAAGATTTCTTTGGAAGAAGCCAAGACCAGCCACTGCCAGGAATGAGATATTCAATTAAATGCTCTCATGCTTTGAGCCAGTGTGGCATGGGTACCTCTTCATGAAAAAATGGCTGCTGTGGGAACAGCTGGGATTAAGTGATTGCAGAGAGAAAATTTTGCATCAGCAACACGGTCCGTTGCGTGTATGTAGCGGTAGGATCTGAAGAGGCTGGCCACGAAGCTTGATGCACGTCTGTGCCCCTTTCCAGTCTCCAACCATGATCTAGCCTGACCCTGGCAAACCACAGGATACAGAAGTGGCAGCACTGAGATGATGGCTTTGCAAGAAGCAGCTGTGCTATGGCTCTGCAACAAGGGGCTCTGCTGGGGCTATGGCTTTGAATGTTGCTTCTGACCATGTGGATTTGTTCCTTCACTACTTGTGGCGGTGTGCTCTCCCTGTTTTCCCCCCCCTCTCCTTCTTTCCCCCCCTGGCTCCTGCTCAGACCTTGACCACAGCAACATCGGTTGCGATAAGCTGCACCCGGACTTTNCTTTCTGAACCTCGTGACTCAACGGGAGGGTCTCCCTGACAGTTTGTCTGACCCTGTCCTCTATGCAGTAAATACACAAGTGTACCTTGGCATCGAACCTCGTAAAACACTGTTACATTCACTATTAATTTTGTTAAATTTCTATTTCACCTTAATAAATATTTCATTATTTCTCTCTTACGAGTGAAGTCAATCACTCTCTGCCCGCGACACTACTCCTTCCCTCTTCTCCAAGGCTGGCCATGTCCACACACACACAGGGCTGTCGTGGCACTGAGCTGTGTCACAGAGGGGAGCTCACCCCTTCCCTCTTCCTCGTTTTCTTTCTCCATGGTATTTTTCCCACCAGCTCAGCTGCCTGGTCTCATTTGTGGTGCAGCCAGTGCCCCAGAGTGGCCAAGGGTTACCAGGCTGGGGCAGGGAATCTCCCAAGGGAACAGAACGTTTTCTGTGTCTGTGGATGGATGTGCGAAGCACAGGCTATTTTCTTTGTCTTGGGATCTAACTTTCTTGGTGTAGGTATTGTCAAACAACTGAAAGGACTGACATAAACCACCCAGTTCCCATTAGCAGAAGCCACTTTTAAATCTTATTGCAATCACTTTGTTTTCTAACATGTAACTAAAGGCCTTTTTACTGCTCCTTTACATGAGGGCCACTTTCCACAGTCTGAGCAATGCAAACAGAGATCAGGCATATGCATCTTGCTGATACAGGTATTTTGAAACCCTTTCCAAATACTTTTGCCAGTGACTGCAGAAAAGCTTTTATATCAGTAGGAATGTGTATATTGGGTTTTCTTCCAGAAGCTGTGAGAGGGGCACAATATGTGCTGCCGGATTATTTTACTGACTTGAATAAATGTCATCTTCTTTTCAAATAAGAAACTTGGACTATGGCAGAAGAAGTATTTTGCTATAGAAATGAGTTCTGCACATCCTGAGAGGGAACTCGGTGACTTTACTGGGCAGAGATGCTCTGATGCATGCAGACAAAGCATCCCAACATTTTTACATTTTTGGCAAATTTTAACTGTCCGATACTGCACACGGGTTCCCTCCCTCTCCCCTTGGAGGAACTTGCTTTTTAAAGCAGTAGCTGAAACCAAGGGGTATATGTGAGGCCTGAGGGGGATAAAGAAATCCTTAGTAAAATCTCAGGCTAGGCCTCTGGTTTTGGGCCCCATGACTGAAAAATGTTGAATCCTGGATTTTACACACACCCCCATACCCCGCCTCGTTGTTTTGGGGGGATGATTTGGCTATACACTGTTTGCAGAAGGTGATGGGTTATTGTAGTCAAAAGTCTCACTGAGATGCGTAGTGTCTGTCTGCTGATAGGTCATTGGGGTATTTTTCTTTTGCAGGACGAGAATGGATCAGGAAGCCACAGGTCTCCTGAAGAAATGCATTATGAGGATTAAAATGTTGTAACGAAGGTATCAGGTTAAAATGAAGGCTTCTGTTTCTAATTAGGAGATCAGTTAGGTGCTGTGCTCTGCAGCTCTGCAAAAACCATACATAGCAGCTGAAATTCCCTGGCAAGGACTGTAACAGCCACCTTGGTACTAAGGAACCAGTCTGTTGGTTGCGTTCCCTGCAGGGAAATGCCCCATCCCTGGAAGTGTTCAAAGCCAGGCTGGATGGGGCTTTGAGCAACCTGCTCTAGTGGGAGGTGTCCCTGCCCATGACAGGGGGTTGGAACTTGATCATTTTTAAGGTCCTTTCCAACCCAAACCATTCTGTGATTCTGTGACCCTGTTGAGCTTGCCCTTGAAGAGGGCTACCATGCCGACCTTGCTGTGCTGGGTGAGGCTACTACAGATTTACTGTACAGGTGGTGACCCCAGGGAGTCTACCTCCTAAATGCTTATCCTGACACCCAAGCCAGCAGCTCTGTGCAGTGAACGCAGTGTCCTACCACTGCAGAGGCTCTGGAGCCATCTTCTCCACTGGTCTCGTTTTTGAAGAAAACATCTGTGTAAACTTATTCCTCTCCTTCCTCGCTGTAGGACTTATGAAAGGCACAGCATAGAGTCTACCATCCTGCAGCTCCATGCCCGCACGCAGCATGCAACTACTCTCTGACCACCAGTGGGTAAAGCACCTGTCACACACGCTTTTTAAAAATGCGTGGGTTACAGCATTGTACAAAAGAAATCGATGCATTTGTGTTTGACCATGGTAAGTGTATTTTGCTTTTGTGAGTAGCTCCTCTAAGGCTTTAATTGGCATTGGCTGGTGATAACCGGGGTGCAGAGGGAGAGTGGGAAGCAGACGCTTTCTCAACGACAAAGTAGCAAGTGGTTTTGGGCACAGCGTAGAATTTAGGTGGTTCCTTCTTAACCTTTCCTAGAAAAACCTTGAATTCATTCTCCAGTTTGCCTCTTTGCTAGACAGAGCACAGGAGATGTTCATTTGAGCTTGCACAGAGGTTAGTTTGGGATTTTTCTTTCCCATTGTCAGCAAATGGGACAGTGCTTTTGTTCCCAGATGGTTTTTAATTTTTAAAGTTGATGAGTGCCTCACTTTGACAGAGTGTTAAACATTTAAGTGCACCGGTAGGGTGCCTTCTTCATATCAAACTCAGATGGCTCATCTGCAAAAATAACCCCCAAAACAAACTGAAAACAATTCTCTTCATATGCAGAAAACTCAGCCAAAAAACTTTCTTCCTTCTGTGATCAAAGCAGGAGTTATGTAGTTTGGTTTGTGCAATGGGGTTAGATTTTTCTTCCTCCCTGTAACATAGCTTCAGTCAGTTGTCAGCCAAGAGATATGTTTGGATTTTTCATCCCCATGTGGATTTGTGGGAACACGCACTAGGAGACCAGATCAACATTGTAATAGTGCCTGCATTGATCTAACACAGTGTTTATGTGGACTCCAGCCATCATTCATTTCTTCTCCAGCATCCAGAGGCTATAATGGATTATTTTATACAATAATCATGATAGTACTTAGCTGTTGTCTAGCATTTGCAAGGCATTTTATGGAGAAAGTCAATATAATTATCTCCATATTACAGCTGGAAAATAAAGGCACAGAGACGTGAAGTGATTTGTCCAGGTCCATGAGCACCACAGCAGTGATGGGACTAAGGAGAGGATCCAAGTCCCTGGAGGCCCAGAGTAGGGCTCTGGCTGGTGTATCCTGTCTGTGCTGCTAAATGAGCCCTCTCTTTTCATCCAGGTAGGATTGTGCAGGGTCAACCCCCTGCAGCTCTGGGATCAGTGGCCACCCCGGTGACCCATGCCCTGGGAGGGATTATCTCTCCAAGAGTACATGGGTGCTGAAGGATACAAACCATGTGGTTTTCCCAAAAACACTGTTGCGCTTTCCTTTGGTCACTGCAACGACTACGTGGGGGTGGGTGTAAAAGGGAAGCCTCTGCGTCCTCCCTCTCCCAATTGTCTTTTCTCTTTGGGAAATCTCGTCACTGAGATATGACTGCAGCCTCATGGGTGTCTGGGTTATCTGCTGTGGCGGCTCCTTTCTCCACTGACTTGCTGCATTTTCACCTCTCCTGCAGCTGCTTCCTCTTGTAGCCCAAAGAAATAGGTGCTGACCTTCCTCACCCCCTCTCTCATCAAGTCCAAGGGGATTTGGGAGTCCAGCCCAGCCACCTGTGACAACTCCAGCCCACCTGCTGCAGCTCCCTGACGAGGTGGGAGAACACAGGCATTTCCTAACATTAAGCTGAAATTAAGATCTGAACCTAGACAAAGGCAGTGGGCAGTCACCATCACCACAGAGCTTCTGTGCTTGGGGGCAACAGATTTTTGGAGTCTGTGGAGAGCTTATCTCGCTGCCTTAAATTCAGTTAAAAAAAAAAAAAAAGTTTAAAATCAGAAAATCAGTCTTTAACAGGCCATCTGTGCTTACAAACTGGGCCCCACCTGGCTTGGGCTGTGTTTGCAGCATATGCTTGACAGCTACTTTTGGGCACTTTACTGTACAAAAGCCCTGCCCACAGGGGACAGGAGCACGGGCTAAGTGTGCCGTTAGCTTTTCCCTTCCACAGTCCTTGTAACTACAGGATAAAACTGTGTGTTGTGCTTAACCCACACCTCCTCCCAGGCCTAGGGTGGACTCCTGTCCCCTATTTACAGTTTCCTGGTTCAGCATCCAGCAGCTGCCAAATGTGAGCCCTTTCCAGCCCCTGCTTCAAGTACTGGAAATGTTATTTTCCCTTTGCAGCTGACATCAGCACATGCCCGGTATCAACGTATATCAAGATACCCAACAGGGGACTCTGAAAGGAGAAAAAGTTGTTTATTTGGTAAGGTATTTTGACAGGTTTCTAAATGAGATACAGGGCATTTGAGAGCTTGTGATGTGAAGCAGAAATGGCTCCCAGCCTTTCCCCCTGCTTCTGCAGTGCTTGCTTCCCGAGCCTTTAGGCATCGGCAAATGCAAGAAATACTTGAAATTACAAAAATTGGAAGAGGCATTTTGGTAGCTCATATTTCTTAGAGTACATGAAACTCCAGTAGGTCCCTGGCTGGATAAAGTGGATAAAGCATAATCCCTGTGCAGCCCATAAATAGTTTGTCTACTCCGAGCAGTGGAAAGAAAAAAGGGGGAGAGGGTGAAGAAGGCGGGGATTATGGGCTGATGAGAGGGAGAGATTTCCCACAAATATTTTATGATTTGCTCACACCCTTACTGTGTGTGAAATCAGGGGTCTGTAGTAACTTTCCAGTTCTTGAAAACCCAGTTACTCAATTCAGAAGCAGCAGTGGGTTCGCAGGAGTTGTCTGCTCCTGTACGGAGCCCACCGCCCTCACTGGGCAAGTCCTTGATTTTATTAAACTGATCATAGCCTCAAGCAACAGCACTCCCTGAAGCAGGCAGCTGGCCTTTCCCTTCTCATCCTGATGTACCCTCCATTCCCAAGTCACCGAGGTACCTATGTGGGACCATGTCAGGGCCCTGTGGGATGATGAAACAGGTGATGAAACGCGCTTCGTGATGGAGTTGGGAAACAACAGGTCTTATTGCCTGTGCTCTCCACTGTTAATCTTAAAAAAAATTGCTACTAATCTTAAAAGGAGAAAAAAAAAAAGGTTTCTATTGTATGTTGCTATACTTATAATTTATTTTTTTAAGTTCTTTTCTTAATGGAAACTTCTAGCAGGAATGTTTCCTTGTCTCTCCCATGTATACAGTTTGTTGTTGAACCCAGTAGACTGCCGTGATGTAATATATCCCTGCAAGGAGAAGCGTTGACAGCAATATGAGTTTTTCTGGAGTTAGTTCTTATTAGATTTGAGGTGAGTTGGTTGGGGCTTTTTTTTTTTTGCCAATTTATTCATGGGCATTTCAGCAATACTTTTGGTCAGTCAAGGAATGAACAGAATGCTGTAATGTTAAAAAGCCGGAGCTATGATCAGTTTTTGAAGGGAACTGGGAGGAAAACATGCAAAAGAAGTTGCAATTGCTGAGGCAAAGGAAAGGGATCGGCACAATACTGCTCAGTTCCTTAAATGTTATCTTCTGCCAAAACATCTATTTTTTGTTTCCTTATGTTTAAGGGATTAATTATTGGAAGAAAACCCCCTTCATATTAAAATTACCTCTTTTGTATGCTTTTCTAGTGGTTTGCCTACAAATAGAAAGTTCTTACTTAATATCAGGGAATTGTATTAGCCTCTTATCTTAATTATGCTTTGTAATTGCGTAGGCTGGCAGCTCACTAGTGCCTGCCACAGTTATTGCAGGGGGAAGGGGGAAAAAACTTGCCTGCTTAAACAAGGAGTGAAGTTGGGAACCTGTGTGCAAAAGCCTCCTCGTCTGGAACTGGGCTGGAGGGTGGTGATGGAAGAGCTACTCCTCCCCTGGAATGGCACCAACTGACCCACAGCCTGGGGCTTCTCCTTTCACTGCCCACCTACTCACCCACCCACGGGTTGCTGTGGTACCAAGTGAGCTCTGCAAAGCGAGGGAAGCCACGGGAGATACAGGGAGGGGGACCTCAGTCATGGACCTGGGACTTGTCATCATCAAATAGCAATATCTGGGAATAGGCCTGATGGACACCATGCTTTTTTAATAGTGGAAATACAGTAAGTCCTAAATACTAGCAGGAGACAGAGGTATAAATGGATTTTAAGATAATATTCTGTAGTCCTTTTTTTCCATACTCTGCTTCAGAAGAAATCCCCATTAGTGGGGAATGTGGAGAACATGGATCACATCCTTCTCCCATCCTTCCCTTTATGTGTTTGCCACAGGGAAACGTCCTATTGTAGAAACAGTACCTCCTAAAATTGCATGTAAGACTATGTGCAGACTACAGTACCATGAAGAATCATATTTGAAACACCTCCAAATACTTATTTTCTTTTAAAATCAGGACTAACTTAAACTGCAAACCAGGTCTAACGAATACAACTCCCCAGGAGAGAGCAGACACACTGCGTGGCAGTGGGGTCCGAGTGAGAGCCAGACCCATCTTGTCACCTCCTCGCAGGAGCACAAGGTGACAAGGATGCAGTGAGCACGGTTGCCTAACTGTGGGGCTGATCCCCTGCAAACAGCCAACAAGTCTTTCAGTGTTTTGCTCCTGGAGGAGACAAAGCTGTCATTCCTGAACTACCAAGTAGGATGAGGACTTAGGTGGCGATAGACAGAGAGAAGCAATTACTTAAAATGGTAACTGACACCATGTTTGTGTTGGACATCCTCCCAAGCAAAGAGAAAAGGGCTGGCTAACTCAACAGCCACTGCTGAGCTCAAGCGCGTTTGTCTTGTCACTTTAGATCTCACCTTTACATTGTTTTCTCGTATAGCCCCACACATATATCCCTTGTGCAGGTTTGCTGTGTCTCGAGTGGGAATGGAAATTACCACTGGCTGAACAGAGTCTTTCCTTGTCTCTGTCCTCCAGGAAGCCTGCTATCCCTGTTTCATTTGCTTCTGATCAAAACATCGTATGTATGTATAATCTTACTGCATGTAAAGCATGCAAACACTGTTACACTTTTTGGGAGTGGTGTAATGGATTGAGAAGCACCTACATCTGCCAACTGGAGGATGACAACATATATATTCTGCTTGACTCTATAAGCTTTTAGTACTGCCTAAGATGAAACAAGACAGAGATGCAAGTCCAGTCCAGTAAGAAGGTTTGGGAGCGTGATTTTGTTATGTACAGTTGTTGCAAAGAAAAGGTTAGGTTAGATGTTAGGAAGGCTGTTTTGAGCAGTAAGATTATTTGGACTAAGAAACAGACCATTCAGGGAAGTTGTATAGCCTTCATCATGGATGGTTTTAAGAAAAGAAGAGATTAAAATCTGCCAGGATTCATGTGGAGGCTGCAGTCGATCCTTTCTTAGCACAAAGGAGAAGATCCAACATCTTGTAAAGACAGTAAGTGCTGCTGTGTTCACTGTGCAGACCTCTGAACCCAACTGCACTTGCCAACTGGTGATAATGCTCTTGGTGTGGGAGCAAGGGCTTAAACCAAAGGACTGCCTTGGGGGCTCTGGTCCCATCTCTGCAGCACAGTATCTCATCTCATCTCGTACAGCAGCCAATGACAGACCCTTAAGGAACCTTCCCCTGGCGTAACCTCCCCATTTCTGGCAAACAGCTGTTGAGAAACTTTCTGAGATGAAGATTCATTGTGTTTAACAGTTGCCAGTGGCCTTAGCCTCCAGGGATTTGTCAGATCTCTTTCTGAAATCATTTATGTTCTTTGCATCCAAAACATACCATGGCTATGGGCTCCACAGTTTCATTATATGTGGTGAAATTTGGTTTTGGCTGACAGCTTCTTCGGGCAGCCTCGGTTAGTGGCTTCTGAGAAATCCCAAGTAATCATTCCCCTCCACGCCAAGCACGAGTCTACGTGTCTCTGACAGACCTCCACTCAACGCACAGGGGCACGGGGACTGCGGGAAGAAAGGGGAGCAGGGTTTTTGAGCTCAGTGGGAAGTTGGAGCTGCTGCTTTTGCACAACAGACTAGTACAGCTGAGCGGCTGCCCCTGGCTAAGAAATAATAAGATGGAGTTCTCAGCGTCTGCACAAGGAGCATCTGATAAGCTCAACCTTGCCTCTCCGAGGGGCAATAGCTCCTGCTGAGTCCTTGCCGGGGGTTCTAGTGCAGCCAGCTGCTAAAATCAGCAGGATGGAGCGGACTGGGGCAAAAACTGTGTGGTGCAGCATCCGGCTGCCGTGTGTCCTTCCCTCCCACTCGTGCTGGAGGCACCAGCAGTGTCTCCCTCCCAGCCAGTGGCCTCATTGCGTCACTCATCCCTGCTCCTTTCCGTGTTGTACCGTGTTTGAAGAGCAACACCAGACTCACCTCGCTGAGCCCACCTGTCTAAAGAGTTGGCAGCAGCCGCCTGGTGGCCCTGCAGGGATGATGGTACCTGATGCCAGCACTCGGTTCCTTCTTTGAGGGGGGCAGTGTCTGCTGTAGCAGACTGTACACAGGCTGCAGCCCCAGAGGCTTCTCCACCAGAGATGTGCATTTCACGCCCGCTGTACAGGTACAAGACTGCAGCCTTGTATTGTAAATTAAACCCCTGTGATTAGAAACATTAGCACTCCAGATTTCCCCAGCAATACAAGCGAGGGCCTCTGAAGGCAGTGCCTGCTTGCTCCTGGCAGTTGGAGGTAGCACTGGGGGATCCTGCGGATGCTGCTTGTGATCTGTGCTGTTATTGCGGAGCAGCGCACTGAATTTTGAATGCAATTTTTTGAATTGAGTGGTACTAATCCTAGGTACGCTCCTGTGCTGCCCGGCAGCCTGTTGGCTGGGGTGTTTTCCCCTCCAGCTCTCAAGAAGGTGCTGTTTGCGGGCAGTTGACTGGGTGGGGAAGGAAATAATTGTGCACTCACTGTTCTCCCCACACAAACTCCCCCTCCCCATTAACTTAAATTTGCCCTGAGCATCTTTTTAAAGTGCGGTTCAATTTCTCTCTTTCAGAGTTTTTGCCGGCACTTATCATCCCAGAATGATACTTAATCAGCCCCTGTCTGAATTCTCTGTAAAGATAATTGATAGCCACTTCTCCAACAAGCTGAAAATTGTTCCCTCTCAGCCTTTGACATATAAAGGGACTTTGTTTCCTGCAGTGGAGTTTTTGTCTAAAAGGCAAATGACCTTGGCTGCAAAGCTTGCGGAGCAGGGTACAGCTGCAGACACCTGCCTTTCAGGCCAGGGCAGGAGAGGTGTGGTGCCCTTTCTGGATTAAAGCTGAGGACTGTCTCCAGAGCTCACCCCATGTGGGCACCGAGCTCGCTGCAGGGGTGTGTTTCTCTCCAAACTGTTTGATCCTGTCTTTTTCCAGGATGGTTTCAAGAATGAAGTCACCCTGTCTTGGGTGCACTTTCAGATGTCCTTCCAAATCACGATGAAGCTTGGTCTGGGATGCAGCAGCTGAGGTACCTGCACCCATGCAGGTGAGAACCTTCAGGCATTGAAGATCATCAGAGATCCAGAATGACCACCCTGCACTGATCTGAACTTCCAGCCCTTTCAAGAAGAAGGTAATTTGTCTCCTGAAGAGATGAGTCAGAAGCTCTCACTGCTCCTTTTTCAAAGTTTAAAGCAGCCTGGTGCTGCTGACAAGCCTTTGCTGTGTCCAAGTGTTGCAACATCTTCCAGACTGGTAGTGTGACCAGGAGTCAGACTGCCATGTGCAAAGTGATGCACATCTCACTGTGACTACAAAATCTCCAGTAAAGCCCAATATTTTGTTTTCTGAATTAAAACAAAAAATCTCCAACCTGTTTCGAAGTACAAACTAGTTCTGAGTCAGAAATACGAATGCCTGAGTCTGCACAAAGCCTGAGACAACTGTCTATTTCTCATTTCTCCTGTTCACCTCAATGTGCGGTTAATCCTGTAGCCTAAAAACAACGCTTCAGACGTCAGCACCACCCTAGGGCTGGCATTGACCTCTGAAGCACCATTTTTTACAAAAACTGGTGGATAAACCATCCAGCTCACTTGCTCCATCCTCCCTGGATATCTCCATGTCTTCCTCCCTTGTGTCTTCATGAAGCCAAATAAACCATTTGCGACAAAAATTCCCCAGTTTGGACCATCCCTGAGTGTGACCTCCTGCCGCACGTCCTCAGCACGAGCAGTTGTGGCACTTTGTGAAAGCGTAGGGACAGACCCAAGTGTGTCTTGAGTACTGAATAAAAGATAGAAAAAATAAATAATCTGAGGGGTTTGGTCCTGGTGGTGCCTTCCTTCTCCTGCCAAATGGAAACGTGGGTTTTGAACAGCCACTGCACTGAAGTGCTGAAGACACCAGAGGGCTCTACTGCCAGACATAACACTGGATCGCCACAAAGTCCACGGGATTTCGCTCTCAAGGCACAGCTCTCATTTTTAATGATCCCCCCACCCTACCAAAGACTTCGCTGCTGCCAGCAGTGTGGGCCCAAACTTATCTGCAGCATGGCAGTGGTTGTTTTTGACTCAGCTCTGCTATTTTTTTATCAGGAAACGGTGCCATTTAGGATTTCTGTGGAAACCTCTGGCGCATCTTGTGGAAGGACCAAGGCTGTGCTGAAAAACCAGTTTCTGACAGCACTCGACTTCATCTGGAAGACGACCTCTTCTCGCTGTTTGTGATGGTGTCATAGTTTCCCCCCTGACCTGTTTGACAAACGAGCCTACCTGTAGTTGCGTTTGCGCCTTTCAGTTGGGAAGTTTATCTTGAAGGATCGCCAGGCTTCGCTCACTTGGACGGGGAAATCTCTTACGTGACCCGCCTTGTCTGCTGGAGAATTTTGGCCGCCTCTGTTGGCATGATAGAGTAATGTGTTTGCTAGGCTTTTATCCTTAAAGGGATAGAATTTCGCTGGTATTTTTACACTTAAAAGGATACAACGTTTCTTCAAAACCAGAACGCACAAGCGTATACATTCTCAGTCTGTTGCCTGGGATATCAGCCAGGCGACTCTTAATAACACCAAAGCCTGGCAATGTAAGATTAAAGTGTATAAATTGGGGGTAAATTGTCCATATTTTGCACAAGAATCCTTAATCTGTGTAGGAAACATACCCTAAGCCCAAGACAAATCTTACTTGTCGAAGCCCTCGTGATACTTGGGGGGTTAATTTCAAGAATGTCCAAGAGCTTTATTGTACTTGCTTTAATTATTTGGAGATTGCTCTTCCCGACTCAAGTGATGCCTGGTATTCCTACGTGGCGGTTTCTGCTCACTTTCAAAAACATCTTAACTGTCTCAAGCTGTCTGTGTGTGTGCCTGTTGCCACCTTTAATTCCCTTATAGCAACACCAGGAAACTGCTGGTGTGAAAAACCAGTGAGGGCTGGAGGGAGACTCCAGTTTATGTGCCTGAGGAGCCGGTGATGGTGGATGTAATGCAGACAAGCTTCACACCGTGCTGTTCCCAGCCAGGAGGGACAGAAGACTTGGTGCATGGGGACATGGTAGGCCACATTCCTCCCTGAGCCTCACTGGGCTGGTGCTGGGTTAATGGTCTGAGAGACACAGGGTAAATTTCTCTACCGGTAATTTTACTTTTCAGTACGGTTTCTTCTAATGCTAGGGAAAAATCCATTTTTAGAACACTCTAGTGCCTGAATTTGTGAAAATATTTACAATATGGTATGCGGGCTTCAAGGTCTCAGTGTTTCCAAGCTGGCCAGGTGCTGGGATGAGGAGAAGACAGACTCGGGCACTTGACCCAAGCTGGCCAACGGGATTATTTCACACCACAAACGTCACATTTAATATAAATTAGAAAGTTTGCTGAGGAGTTTCTCCTCTTCTGTGCTGCCTGTGATCCTGAGAACTTCTTGTCAGGGTGCTGGACCCCTGAGACCTTCCCATCATCCGAAAGCCACTCTGCTCCCCGTGTCCAACGTTAGCTGCCAGGTGTGCACAGCTTCCCGCTGAGCAAACCCACCGAGTACCATCCGCCTGTACTGAGGTACTGGCGTCGATATTGCTTAGTTAGTGTTAATTACGTTAATTACTTCGTCTTATCCTATCAAACCTGTTTGTATTCCAACCCTCGGCTTTCCTTGGCTTTTCTCTGACTCTCCTTCCCCGGCTGGGCGAGAGTAAGGACAACGAACTGCTGCGGGTCCTTCGNGCATGAAGTGCGGCGATGGCCCGGAGAGGTAAGACGGGGGTGAGGACGCTGGAAGACCTGACGCTGGACTCCGGGTATGGTGGGGCGGCGGACTCGGTGCGCTCCTCCAACTTGTCGCTGTGCTGCTCGGATTCGCACCCCGCGTACCCCTATGGAGGAAGCTGCTGGCCGCACCTAACTGACTCCATGCACAGTCGGCACAACAGCTTCGACACCGTCAACACCGTCCTAGCGGAAGACTCCGAGGTGCTGGACTGCGCGGGGCAGCAGTGCTCCCGGCTCCTGCCCGACCTTGAGGAGGTCCCCTGGAGCCTGGAGGAGGTGGAGGCTCTGCTGCTGCCGCCGCCGCGCCGAGAGCCCCGGCCACCGGGTGCTGCCGCCGCCGCGTCCTCCTCCTCCAGCCCCGGGAGCCGGGATGCGGCGGCGCGGCTGTCCACGCTGGTGAGCCGGGCGCTGGTGCGCATCGCCCGGGAGGCGCAGCGGCTGAGCCTCCGCTTCGCCAAGTNCATCATCCGAAAGCCACTCTGCTCCCCGTGTCCAACGTTAGCTGCCAGGTGTGCACAGCTTCCCGCTGAGCAAACCCACCGAGTACCATCCGCCTGTACTGAGGTACTGGCGTCGATATTGCTTAGTTAGTGTTAATTACGTTAATTACTTCGTCTTATCCTATCAAACCTGTTTGTATTCCAACCCTCGGCTTTCCTTGGCTTTTCTCTGACTCTCCTTCCCCGGCTGGGCGAGAGTAAGGACAACGAACTGCTGCGGGTCCTTCGAACGGCAGCATCTTCGGGACGGGACCGGGGGGTCCCCGCACGGGTGGGAGGATGCCTGTAGCCCCCGCGGGACCGGGATGGGGCGGCCGTGCCGTGGGGCACTGCCTGCCTCCCTCTCCCCACTGCGCGGTGCGGTGCGGTGCTGCGCGCCCCGCGGAGCCGAGGGGGCGGAGCCAGCGGGCGCAGAGCACCACCCTATTGGCCACAGGGCGCTGCTCT
>VXBW01003570.1:197327-305735 GCA_013400375.1 Thinocorus orbignyianus
CCTCCGCTTCGCCAAGTGCACCAAGCACGAAGTGCGGAGCGCCATGGAGATCGTCCTGGGCTGGACGCTGTCGGCCCGCTGCACGGCGGCCGCCCTGGGAGCCCTCTCCCTCTACAACATGAGCGGCAGCGGCGGCGACCGCTTCAGCCGCGGCAAGTCGGCGCGCTGCGGGCTGGCCTTCTCCGTGGGCAAGTTCTACCGCTGGATGGTGGACAGCCGGGTGGCCCTGCGCATCCACGAACACGCCGCCATCTACCTCACCGCCGGCACCGAGAGCCTCTTCCGAGACATCCACGCCCGNCGCGTCGGTCCGTCCCCTCGGGGTTTAGCCTTTCCTGGCTCGGAGAGCAGGGAGGGAGGTGTGGAGCATCCATCTCTGCCTAGCTCTGCCCTTCCTCTGTGTGTGTGTGTGTGTGTGTGTGTTTGGAGGCAGCTGGAAAAGGGCTATCGGGGTGGGAGTGTTTGAGCTGTGGGTGATAGATGTGGTTCCGAGCTTCAGTTTTCCACAGGAAATGGTAAAAGCGCAGCTCACCAGCGAGATGAAACTTTGTTCCATGCGCAGTGGTTTGGGCAGAGGTTGGCGTGGTTGGCACTGAAATGCAGTCTTTCTGGACAGATTTCATTCATGTTGCTGCTTGTTTACCCAGAGCTTGACACACAGATGCAACACTGTGATGCATCAGCTTCCTGGGGATTTCCCCCCCCTTCTTCTTCTGACCGTATTTTAAACGAAGAATCCTGTGTTTTATGTGAGTTGTCGTTCTGTAGAGCAGGAGCCCAAAGTTGACGTCTCTTATTTCAGCTCCCTCTGTTTGTCAGGGAAGGGAAAAATGGAACGAGCCGCATCCCAGGGAATCCGCGTTGAAACGGGGTGGTTTTCTCCTGCCTTCTCCTAAGCGTGCACAGGCACATGCAAAGCAAACACTTTTATTCGGCTTACAGACAAGATACCTGTCAAGCTGACATGCAAATATCGGGGGGAGGGAGAGGGGGGGGAGAAGAGGGAACCGGGAGAACAAGGATAACTGGAAGCCTAGATCAAGTCTTCAGATAAGTTGTTATAGCCACAGAGGATGCATTACAGCTAATTAGCTATTGTGTTAAGTCACCTTCTCTCCGAGAAAGACCCAAAGGAGGGTGCCAAGCAGGAGCAGAAGAAGGGGTCAAAATCCCCTTCCTCGTGTAAACAGATGAGGCTCTGCTATATTCCTCCGGCGGTTTTAGTCCAGCCTGGATGCCCTCCCCAGAGGTTTTGCTGAACCTCTGCTCGAAATGCATCTGCTGTTGGGTTGCAGGACGTTGGTGCTTTATTGGAGGTCTGTTGCAGGCAGGCATGGCTTCCCCAGGAGTGCCACCCTTGGTTTTTTCCTCAAGTCCTGGTGCTCTGCCTGTAGGTTTCAGATGGCACAGTGCTGCGTTTCTGACATTGCAGCACTGGCTGTGCAGGCTCCTACTGAGCCTTTCATTTTGTTTTGCGGCTCTCTCTAACTCCCTCTGTATCAGCTTGCTGGATTTAAATTAACTTCATTCTGACCCTCATTTGTCTACCTTCCAGAGACCCGATTCGGTGTTTCTGTCTCCATTTTGTTGTAGCTTTACCTGGCACGAATCTCCTCGGTAGCTCAGTCCTGACTCCGGCAAATGCCATTTTTCTGAGATGTTTGAATTAGACCCAAGCAAGTTGTCCATTTTGTTTTTACCTCTCTCCTCGTGTCCCTGTGTTTTTTATGCAAATGACTGTAACGTTGTTTTGCTTTTTAGCATCTTATAATACGTAGTTTGACATCCTGTTAACATACATTTAGAGTTACAGGTGCAAACAAGAGTCAGGCCTTCTTGTAATAAAAGCCATTATTTATTGCTGTTTATGTTTATTTAGATTTAATCCAAGGATGCTTTGCGTGCTCTTAAGTACTTTCATGGCAACTAAAACAGCCATTATAAACCATTAAACACATCAGCCTGTTTCTTCACCAGTGAGATATGTATCTGTTTGTACAGTCCTCACCATTTTGATGTCTGAGTGCTCCACGGCTGGTTGCAAACATTTCTTTCTCAAGCACTTAAAAGGTGGAGAAATTTGATGTGAGAGATTATATGACCTGCTCAAAACTATTTGGGCAATCTGTGGTGGGAGGCTGGGACTGCTGGAAGCTACATCTCTATATAGTAGCACAACCACAAGCTTGTTCTTTCTCTGTGCTCAGTACTGGAAACACCGTGATAAAGCAACTTAATAGGTGGGAAACTTCTCCTCACATCTCTCTGCACTACTCCAGGATTAGAAATGGCCCTTGGACTCTGGAGGGCCAATAAATTGGTGCTGTTCCCCAGCTGGGTGGCATGTAGACATACAGGCACTGAAATTGGCAAATCTGGCCCATCAGAGGTGGATGGCAAGTGGTGGCTGGGTCCTTTCTGGAAGTACCATGGCCAATACATCTGAGTGAAGGGGGAGAAAGGAAAGCAGTGCAAAAGCAAGGCCTCTAGCAGGCTTATCTGCAGGCAGGGTTTTCTGGGGGAGAGGTGGCGTCTGTCTGACAGGCAAACATCAAATGTTTAGAAATTTTCCAGGCTAAATTCAGCACGTTAAGTTCTGCCTGGACAGTGAAACAGGCATCCCATGAAGGTCATGAGATGTAAGTAAGGAGGAACATGAGTTTATGCGTGATGTAGTCCAAGACTGTTCTTACATAGTTTGTGAACGCAAGTGTTGGGGGAGATGGTCTGAGGATCTGCAAGACACAAACAAGCCTTTCAGGGCTTCCCTGTCAGCTGTCTACAGCATTTAGTGGTTTAGCTGAGGTTTTTCAGCCTGGTGTCATACCCTGTCATCTTGGAAGCTGCTGAATAAGATCAGTATTGCAAGATAACTTTCTTCTTCCTATAAATGATGGTCATGCGCCTTCAGACAAAGAAGGTGTTTGAGCTGGTTCTTTCAGAGGGTGCTTCACCTTGGGTGGCGGCTTGTCTCGGGTACGTCTGTCCCAAGCGTGGACAGCTGCCTTGAGAGGAGCTCCATTCTCCAGCAGTTTCCTGGGCATCCCTGGTCCGCGGGGTTGAAGGCCTGTGGATGAAGGTGGTGGCATTCCTTTGTGTTGCAGGCAGCAGGCCACATCTCCTTGGTAAGCCTCTCGATGACTTCTGGTGTGGTACAGGAGTAGGGATGACAAAGGAAAAGCAGGCAGTGGTGTCAGGAACAAGATGCTGGAGTATACCAGCTGATATCTTGGCTGAGCTTATCCCAGTTACTACATCAGAAAGAATAGATCTTTAAAGCACTCTGAGGTAGTAATATTTTTTGTCCCCCTGCACAAGCAGAATTTTCATGTCATGGTTGAATGAAAATTAAAAACTTTACGTTTGGGATTTGTTGGCACTCAAATGTTTCAATTACGAGCTCCATCTGAACAGCAGAGTACGCGTTTTACATCCTGTAACAGTCACACGGAGTGTTATTTCCCTTGAAATGGTGGGAGCACAATACTGTGTACTCAATGAAAGGCAGTAAAAACTAGCACCTCTGTGGTTTAAGCTGTATTATTTTAGTTTCTTTATTGCTCATCAGACCCCTACTTCTACGCCAGATTTGAGATTTGCTTTGAGATGACTGGAAAGTTTCCCCAGGTCTTGGTTCTAGCACAAATCATAGGAGTAAGTCCATGAATTTAGTTTTCACAAAGGATGCTTGGATGGCAGGTCCGAATAACTTAAGTCACCAACACTGTATCAAACGTGTCTCTCTTGTCCTAGGCAGAGAAATGGTATTAAACAACACTTAGATTAATATAGAGTTTAGAAAATATTCAGTCTTGGGGGCCTCCTTATCTTGTGTGGCAGGACTCGTGGTGGGAAGGGCAGAGGCCGTGAGGGAGGCAGGCGAGGATCGCAGGGAGGAGGTTTCTGTGGAGCCACCAGCGTGTACAGCTCGGCCTTGTCTGTTTGTGTACAGCTGCTAAAAATAGTTATTTGGAACCCAGCTGCATCTCTGTGATTTCTTCTTATTCTTAATATTATTTAGAGAGGAAGACACAACAACTAGGAAGAAACCCAGGATTAGGTCAGGCTTGGCTGACACGTGTCAGCTAACCTCAGTATAACCTCAGCCTCTTCTAATCCCAGCGAACCAGAGGGACTCCAAGCAAATGAGCAATACCAGTATCTTAGCACAGCTTAACCAAATCAGTTAATGCTTCTAAGTTTTGATACAGATGGATATGTATGTGTGTCTGTGTATAGAGACCATACCCTTCTTTTACTCTTATCTGAGTGTTATTTCTCTGCTTTCTATTGTAATTGAACCATTCAAGATTCTATTACGGCTTTAGGGGCAACGTAAAAATCAATCTAAAACTTATTTCAGCTAGGATGATAGAAGAATATTCGGGCACAAAATGGAATTTCATGCCTTTTTCCTGGGCTTTTTTAACTGCAGTTTCAAGAGCATTTTTTTCCCCTCCCCCATTATATTTCAATTGTATTGTTTGTTAGAGAAAAAAAAAAATACAATCCGGTTTGAAGTTTCTTACATGCCTCTGTATGTTAATACTTAGAGGTCTTTGCTCTTGTGTTTTCCCTACGTGCTTCTTGGCAATTGTGTACCTTGCCCAGAGGTTGACATCAGCAGCTGTGCAACAAGTATGGTGTACTTTTGCTCAGTTTTCTTACCTGACAGCCTTCCAAGCAAACTTCCACAGCCTCTTTAAGCAAGTTGTGTGTTTGTGCCCTCTCCCTATGGGAGGGAGAGTCACCTGCCTGCAGGATAGAAGATTGTGGCTTGAGGCCGCTGATGTTGGTGGGAGCTGGGATGGCTGTGAGGAGCCGTGGACATTCCCTGGGGGAGATGTGCATTGCTCAAGCATCTGGCGTTGGCAGGAGCAGGACAGACGGATGCTCAGCTTGCATGTACTCGTTGTGGATCTCTGTTGCCTTGTGAGGGTTGCAAAGGGGCAATGGTGGGACCAGAAAGTGGAGATCCAGTGGGAGGTTGCTGTTTGGTTGACTGGCTGAGGAAGGTTTGTTTCCCTCCGGATGTTTTTATTCACATAATTTGTTTCAGTTATGAGTATAACATTAAAAAAAAATTAAAATTCCCGGAAACAGTTATACCAGAAGCACCCAGAATAATCATAACGATGATGCATGCCAATACGATTATTCCCTTTATCATGTTGGAAAGTACCTTAATAGCGTTTATAGCTGTGGCCATGCTGGGGAGTTTTAGGGCTGCAGCTATACCACTTAGTTTCTGATGTAAATGAGGCTTTGGACTTCTGATTGGAAAATATTACTGTATATACAAGGAGCATGTTAGGGGAATAACAGCGTAATTTTAGCAGTATATTGTGTTCCTGGCTTTTTTGCTGAGTGCTAGCGGGCTTCACCTCATCCTTCAATCCTGTGAGCAGGCGACACAAGGTGCAGGTGAGCATTAGGGACACCACCACACCTCTCCCTAATGCTATTGTAAGTGTTCTCTCTTCTGTAGCTGCTCAAAGTCAATTTGAGTGAAAATGACACCATGGTTAGTGCATTGGCCTCTGTGCAGTGTGTACTGAACCAAGCTGTTGGTTATAAGTAGGAAATCTTCCATGTTGTCCAGGGGCACACGAGCTGAGGACTTGCAAAACCTGCACCTCTTCTCCTTGATTCTGGATGAGTACCTTCTCCTCTCTCAGAAGCTAGAGGAAAGCTTTTCGGTGTTCCCCCCACCTTACTCCCAGTGAAGGTGTGGAAGGAGAAAGCTGCGCTCAATTAGATGACACCAGAGGAAAGCTGTTTCCTGGAGCGCGTGGGTGCTGGGAATTAAATCCTCTGCCTGGAGTAATTTCCTCTGGCCAATGTGTAGTGCAAAAAGGGCAGGGGCTCCTTTCAGACAGCTTGCTGAAACTAGCAGCATCCACCCAAAATAGCTCTGTTGCTGGCCCCGTAGAGGCTGTACAGAAAAAGCGAGGAGGGGATGGATGAGGCAGTTCATCACCAGGACGTGCCCTCTTGCTGTGGGGATGACGAGCAGCAGTGCTGCCACCGTTTCTGTCCCCAAACAGGCTGGCTTTCTGCATGCTCACGGGGACTAAGAGAGTGGCTTGGAGGCCAGCAGACTGCTCTTTGGATATCGTTTGGCACCAAGTGTTAGTGTTAACTTCTGGGCAAGGAAACTAGTCGCTGCTCAGTGCTGTAGGCCGATTTTTCCCAATGCAGTGATCTCCTGTATGATCTTCACAGCCTGTATCAGTGCCTGCTCACTTTTCCAGTCTCCTCCCAGTTTCAAGACTTTGCTGGTGCCTCTCTGTCTCTCAGGCTGGGCCATCGTGCCCAGACCTGGCAATGGTGTCGTCCTACCACTCCTTTCGTCCCAGCTCTGTCTGCAGGGTGTTTTCCTTTGCCCTGGGTGTTGGAGGTTACAGCAGGGTATAAGGAAAAAGTAGGGGCTTTTTATTTCCTTTGCTCTTCTCCTTGTTGTCTTCTTTACCGAAAGCAGATCTACTGCACCATCTTCATGTAAATCTGTAATTATAAATCTGGTAAGTATTTTAAAGATTAAAGAAAGATGGAGTCAAAACTATTGCAGAGCTTGTGCAATCAGCTTAACCTGTTGAGTGGGGACAGCCTGGAAAAAGACCCCACAGACGTTACAGAGGAATGTGTTGGTTGAAGCCTCAAATGTGGCTCTCAATCTGTCCTTCCTTTCAGGGATTTCCTACAACAAAGAGTCCCTATCAGTCTGTCTGTCTGCACGTAAGCTTCCTGTTTTTGCAGAAGGTAATAATAGCAAACCTGCTGTTTTATAGGCTGCAAAGAGATATAATCCAGTGGTCAGTCACTCCTTTTGCTTTCCATAAAGCTGTATCTTCTATAAAAAAAGAAAGGAGAAGGCCACCGATCAGGTGCAATGAGTCAGTGAGAAGTCAACTGTAGGCTCCTTTTGCTAGCAGGAGTGAGGGGTATGTTTCTGGGAGCAGCTGAAGAACAAGGAGCCATCACGGGTGTGAATCATTTCGGCAGCACTGGATGGGTTGCAGTCACCTATGCCGATACCTTGCAGAGATTTGTCTTGGTTATATTAATTAATTTACCTTGTTATACTGAGCTGATGCTTTTGAATCATCGCAGTCCTTCACCAGGCAGTTTGTGGGTGAGCAGAAGTTGTGCAGTGCGGTTTACGGGCTGGGATCGTTTTCTTGGGCTCTTAAGTGGTGCCTGTCATCTTGATGGTATTTTCATCTCTTCCTTGATTCCTGCACTCAGTTCATAGTAAGCAGCACCTCTTTTGGGTGTAATTCCTCCTGGAAACAACCCAGGAGGATTTATGTTATGGCCCTGTAAAAGGGCTGTTGGTAAATACATCGACCAGCTTGGGGGCTGAGAAGGTGCTCAGGACACTTGCAGTTTCCCACAGGGATTCTCTTGGCTTGTCACCGGTAAGGAAAAGAAATCAGCTTTGACTTGACTTAGAGCTAAACAATACCGGATTGGTAATAAGGAACAGGAATAAAATTAGGCCACTTGTAGCAGCAGGCCTCAGGGCAGGTGATCACATCCTTGTTGAACCGAGCTGGTAGGGGCAGGTGAGGGTGGAAGGATTTGTTCACCCCAGTTGGTTCCAGGCCACTAAAAACCACTGTGTTAAATGGTATCCCACTTGTTTGAAAATTTTGGTCCAGATTCTGGTCTTGGTGGCTGTTACACAGATCTGGTGTAAATCTGCTCTGTTGGCGGTAGGTTGTCTGTCACCAGCAAGCAGGACAGATCTTCTTGGTGGGGACTATGCTGGTGTGACACCTGGGGACGGGGCTCTTCCTACCATTGTGCTTAGGGCAGTAATGCATATTGACGCTGTATATGGAACTGCTGATCCTGAATATACTGTTGTTGGAGTCTACGGAAGCACAGGGCACAGTTATAAGCTCTTTTTCTGCCCCCTCCACTGTTGTAAGGCAGCTGAAAGTGAAAGTGCAGGGAGGGATCAGCGCTGCAGGATGTGTGGGAGGCGGGATGCTCGCCAGGAGATATGGAGCACTCGGAGGCATTGCAGCCAAGCTGGGAGGGATGGGTGATACCTTTGGGTCAGCAAGTTCGGAGCCTGCTCCCAGAGCCCTTATGTGGGTAGATCTTGCTTCTGTGAACAGCACGTGGACTTGACGTGGCCGTAAAGGTCTCAGGACAGGCTTGTGAGTCAGCTGGTGAACAGGAACCCCTGAGAAGATTAGAGAAGAGGCCTCTTCAAGGACTGGATTTCTGTCTTTTGAGTGCTGTGGAGTAGCACCTGGACCTGTGAGAGTCTGAGGCTTTAAAATTAATAAAACCACCCTGCTTTTAAATTGCACTGTCATGAAATATTGCTCCCAGGTGGGGGAAGTGATCAGGGCTGGGGTTGCAGCAGAGGCATGGTGAACGCGTTTGCATTTTCAAGGCAGTTAAATAATTGGAGGAAACTTTGCATCCCGCAGTTCTTCTGGCCCTGTGGTAGTCATGAATAAACACTGCTGGGCTGTAGCGCCTTTGCTAATGTATTGTGTTTGGCTGTGAACAAGGAGCTAAAACTGGGGAAGGTCAACTTTTCCTTGCAGAAGGCTGAGCATGCCTTGCCAACCCCTCTCTGGGATATTACCCAGCAGGGATTTGGGAAAACAGAAGTTGTGGGGCTGTGGGCCATATCCAGTCCCCAGGCTGTAGGTCCTTTGCCCCACATGGAGTATCTTTGCTTCTCCGTTGCCTCAAAGCAGAGGATGTGGCTGGTAGCAGGACAAGCTGCCACCGGAGAGGTGGGCCAGATGTCCCAGGGGCTGATGCTGAACTCCCAGCCCTCTGGTGGGAAGTGCTGGCAACAGAGCTGCAAGTGCTTCACCAGAGAAGCTGTAGGGACCCCACCCCTGGAGGTGTTCAAGACCAGGTTGGATGGGGCTTTTGAGCAACCTGGTCTGGTGGGAGGTGACCCTGCACATGGCAGGGGAGCTGAAATGCAATGATCTTTAAGGTCCCTTCCAACCCAAGCCATTCTTTGAAAAACGAGAGATTTCAGAGGTTGGAGTCATTCTGGGTACTCGCTGAAATGCTTTTTGTGGGGGAGGCTAAGAAGATTTTTTTTTTTCTTTTCTTTTCTTTTTTTTTTTTTTTTTTTTTTTTTTTTTTTTTTTTTGTAATACAGGGGCATTTTTTTGCATGCTAGTGTGTCACAGAAATGACTTTCACCAAATCATTCACTGTAAATCTGGGTTAGGTGGATTGTTTTGCTCTGGGTTACAGTATAGTGAGCAGAATTGCCAGGGACTAAATGCAGGTGCCTCCAATTCTGTTACTTTTCTTGATGTTCATAAAATAAGGGTCACAAAACTCAATACTTAAGAAAAATTATCCTTGTGCTGCTGGTGTTATTTCACTTCTGTAGCGTACATTTTGTGTGGAGTGATGGAATACAAGATATTCTAACGGTACTGCTAAACCTAATCTGTAGTCCTCACTTGATTTCGATGGTGAGGGCGGCCCCTCAAACACCACGACGACCTCTCACATACAGTGACAAATTGGAGAAACTCTTGAGTCAAAGCTGTAGGCCCAGATTGAGTTTTGCTCAAAATAAGCTTTTTCAAAACTAGGGATCAGTATCAGTACCTCACTGCAGATACTTAGTTATAATTTGAAAGGAAGTTTTTTTCTCTCATGGTTTTACTGATTCATGGTGTTCAGCTTGAAGTCTGGAAAGTAGACTCCTCTCAGCGCAGCCTGTAAGCCCTCATGCTAACTAGCTAGCCTATTTCCACTGGCCCACATAAGAAAAATCCTAAAAATAGTTCAGTATTGTATGTTTTCAAGAGTAAATGAGATTTTAAAAATAAGAGCTTCAGTTTAATTATCTGGCATGCTCTCAGCAAGGAGGAGGGTTTTCAAAATAGGCAATTCCTTTAACATGGAAAAACCCCACAGCCCCAAACGCGCTGCCCGGTCAGTAGTTAGGACCTACTGTTGCTTTGCTGTTGTGCTTTACCTGTTAACTAGTTCTTTATACCACTGTGCTCCCAAAAAAATAATTGTCTTGTGTATCAAATGTGAAAAGAGTGTTGCAAGCCGTGCAAAGCACTGGCAGACACTGGCAATGTACAGACTAATTTTAATGAAAAATTCCCACCTGTATGAATGAATATGATGCCTTGCCTTCCATTTATGTTTGGTAAACCACAGGTAAGACAAGCAGGAGTAATTTCAACTACTTTATGAGTTTAAGTGTAAGAATGAGATAAACACCAACCTAATGCAAAGGGTGCTGGACTTACGTAGCGATGTTCTTGCAGACGAAAGCTGGGAGCCAAGGTAGATAAGTCAGTGACGCTGTCTGTCTGACACACATCAGCAGTTTAAATTGTAGTAGCTGAATGCTCCTAAAGCAAGATTAAATACAAGAAGAGAAGAACACCCTACCCAAAGCTTATTTCCCCCTTAAGCATACAGATAGTCTAATTGATTTTCAGGGAGGATATGGGCTATCAGCTCTCTTCGGCACATAGAAACTGTGTATGCGTGGGATAATTGGTGGGTTTTATAAGGAGACCTGTGGTGATGAGAGCCATCAAACCGTCAGAGCAGATGGAGATGCTGATGTCTGCCGACTCTGCCTCCTCTCGACTGACCAGGGACGTCATGGGGAGAGAAGGGCTGGAGACAGAGACAGAGCTTGAGGTTGTGGAAAGACTCAGTTATCAGACAGGTGGGAAAATACTGCCTTATCAGGGTTGATGAGGTTCTATCAAGACACCTTTAATTAGAGGCTGTGTCGGCATGAGGCAGGAGCTGGTGAGTCACAGTGTTTTCTAAGGTTTTGGGCTGGCCCTGGGTGCTCAGGCATTGGCCGCTATTGCAGGTGACTTTTCTTGCATTCAGAGGGAGGAGGCACAACCATGGCAAGGGCTTCCTTTGGAAGGGACCCTGCCACCCTTACCTTCCCTCTGTCACCTTGAGATTAGATGGCTCTGATTTGCACAACCTAGGGCGATGCTTTGGGATTCCCTTGGAGTTCACCTGGAATGCTGCTGCCTGCTTAATAGCTGCTTCTCATGCAAACAGCCCAAACACACCCAAACTGCAAAACTGGCTACGAAGCCAGTTGCTGAGCAGAGTGAGACCTGTACCATGGAAAGGAGCTTGCAAGGCCCACGGGCGGCTTATGCAATCCCTATTGCATACTCCCCACGGTGCTACTGAGACACCCCCGGCTAGGGTAAGAAGATACTGTGGTCACACTGGGTTCTTTCGAGTTGGGAATCACAGCTTTTGTGGTCTGGTAGAGTCTGAGTTGGATGAGCCCCTGGGAAAACACCCATTTTGGGGGTAAGAGCAGTATTCAAGAGAAAAGAGATTGAGAAAATGAGGACAACTTAGTTTACTGCTCCCCTTGACTGTGGCTTGAGGAGCATCGTGGGGGTGAGTTCTGATTTTGTTCCCCTCGAAGCCTGGCAGTGCTGCTGATACACTGAAATAGTTGTCATTGTTTAAACAAACACCCAGGTGTTGGCTGTGGCAGAAGAGAAAAATGAGAACACTTCAGCACCCCCATAAAACATCCTCTGAGCCTGAAGTAATTAGTTCGGTTTCGGTAGCCTCATTTCCAGAAAGAGAAAGAATAGTGCAAACGGCAGAAAAGATAATGAAAGTTGGGGGTCCCAAGGGGAGTATTTCAGCATGGTGATAGTCAACCAGAGTGGCGTTATTTGGTCCAGAAAGAAGGCACTCGGGAGAAGCTGTGATTGCACCGTGCAAGAGAGTGAGTGGCAAAGTGGGAGCTGATTAGCCCCCTCCCTAATTTTTTGCGGAGAGCCAGGATGCAAGAAGATTAAATGAAACCAAAAGCGAGTAAATTTGAAATAACTCTAAAGAGCCCTCTCCCTTTTGCAACGTACTGGGGGTTTGTGGAACTGTTTACTTCAGGGAACAACTGGGTAGCAATCTGTCGGGGTTACGCACATGAAGGAGGATGTTTCTAAAGATTGTATTACTACTGTCTTAATAATAATTGCAGAGGAAGTAGTGTTTCATATTTTAGCCCGAGCTTGGCTTGGATGGCCTCCCCAGGCATTGCACAAGATGCGATGGGTGTTCCTGGCCTTCCTCTGTGCTGCAGAGCCATTCCCTGCTGACTGGGCGCTCTGCAAACAGAGACTCCTTCCTGCAGGATTGTTCACACAGATAAACTTTCTTTCCCTAGTCCCATGAATGACTTAAAATCCGCAGGACTGAATGATCTACTGTTTTAAGCTCCTTTTGTGATAATTTCTGTAGGTTTTCTTTTGCAGTTTTGACATGGGCAAATCTTCCTTTCCTGGCTTTCGTATGTGTTGTAGAGTGGTGACCCTCTAGGTGTAGTTGCTTTTTACCCCCCCTTAACTTCAAAGAAGTTCAGTATTTGCGTAAGCGGCTTGCTAATTTACTGCATTTTTGGCTTAATCTCTCTTGAATGCCTTTCTGAAAATAGTCTGTCCAGATGAGGTAAAAATATTCACTGTAGAAGCAGAATATTTAGAAATAGATGTAATTTTGAGTTGTGTCAAGTAGAAACCCAAGCGTTTGCATTTGATTAAGGACAGGTGTTTAACTTCTGGTGCAGCTGTTTTCTGGGTTGTCAGCTGAAATTTTTGACCTACTGGAAAAAAGACCCTTAATAAATCTGGCATCGGTGCTGTGGCTCCATGAGCTTGGTGTTCAGTAGGAAGAAGGATGCAAAGTACTGCTTCATTACACTTGGACAGTTGCATCAATAGTGTAATAACGTAATGTCTTGTAGGGAAAATAATGGGCTCTAATGGTGTAACCAGTGTGCTTGCTGATACCACAGCACAATTAATTGTGGCTTTCTTGGAATTAAGTGCTGCAAACAACTGGATGCAGGGCATTTGAGCTTAACTTCCTCCCTGCAAGGAGGTTGGTAGCTTTACCCTGTCCCCTTGGGATGATCTGCAGAGAAATAAAAATGGGGCTCGTTAATTGAAAATGATGGGAGTGGGTTTCTCCATTCATCATCAAGCAACATGCGAGTGGCTGGTGCTCTGCTTTCGCAGACCTGTGTTTTGTGCCTCACTGATAACCATGGGTACTGACTGGTGGGAAAAGTGCTGTAGTGGGGCTGTGGGCTTCAAGGCTTTGTCCCCAAGTCTTACCCTGTGGGACTGTGAATAATGGAGCTGAGGTCTTGGTGGAGGTCTGTCATTGTTTTCCAAGAGGCTGTCGGTACTTGCCTGAGCACTGTACCTTCTAGGAAGGGTTTGATCTCACTGAGAAAGGCAACTGGTTCATGGTGGCACCTTCTGAGGTGTCCAAATGTGGTGAGGAGGCCCATAGGAGGACTGAGCGAGCCTTGGGGCAGGATGGGCTACTGAGACAGCAAGTAGACTCCATGCTTTATTCAGTTGAGTTACTTCTTATTGTGACCAAACCCCAGGGGTGGAGGGATGAGGAGGGCTTCAAGCTGGGGTTGGGTTGGTGAATTTTTTTCCTTCTTGATGTCATTCGGCACACTCCTGTGTCACCGCGCCAATACTCGGCAAAGGTTCAACTTGCCACCAGCCTTCCTCCCCTCCATGCGGGAAAATACTAGAGTTTCTCCTAGATCTTTCGTTTCCATAACACTTGCAGAAATGCAGTTGTCAGTGGCCTTCTCTTTTGTCATTGTCCCTAGCCAGAGTTTGTTGAAATCTGTCTGTGAGGCAGAAGGTTGCTGAGGACGGTGAAGGGACTGGCCGGCACATGCAAATCCCTTTTTCTTAGGAACTAGGTGAGAAATGCGACTTCTCGTTTTGAGGGGATTTTAAGAGATGATCTTCATGGGTTCATTCATATTTCTTGTAAACTCGTTTAACAGTCACACTTGTGTCACATACCGAAGATGGAGACTTAGAGGAACTGCAGCTTGGGCTCCAAACATGGTAGTTCATAGGCACCCCCAAGGATCCTGATGTCTTTGGCCGGCAGAGCTCTCATTGATTTTGTTGTGGTGGGCTCTGAGATGTGTCCTGCCTCTTTCCTATGTATTACTGAGAGCAGGAAGATGTACATTTCTTAAAGCACTTCATAGGGCACCTTTGTCCCCACTTTGAAACTGAACAGGATGTTTCTGAAGGGACTTTAAGTGGATCTGTGTTTTTAGAAGATTTCTTTCCTATTATGTAATGAAAGAACTGTTCAGTTTTATCTTTCATTTGTTATAAAATGATGCATTCAATCATTTCATAAGCACGCATTTTCAAATCTGTGTTTATCTGATCTTTTTGCTGCAGAGGATAATTGGTTCATACAAAATGAAGTATTTTCTGGTAGCGGGTTACTTGCTTTTTCACATGTATGTAGCAGCTTTGTTTTAAAAAGGCTGTGCCAGGGAGAGGTCATACTTGAGTTCACAGAAGTGACAGTGTGCATTTAAAAAGTGGGACACTTCTTTTTACGTAGCACAGAGAAGCAGTCATAGGTATCCATGTGATGTGAACTTAGGACTGGGACGATTCACCATTTAATTACCTGAGAATAGGAGCTTGCCCTTTTGCATGAGTTTGCTGGAATTTTGCTGGTGGCCCTTTCTGTTAATAAACATCTACCTCGTTACCTGAAGGTGCTACACACAGACACATGTTTAGTGTATTGTAGGCTGCCTGTAGCCATAAGCCTCCAAGGGCATAAGCCAACTAATGGTGGTGGTGGAGTTTCCTCCCCGGGAACAAGGGGGAACTTCTTGTGTGCTTGGGCCGCAAACCAGGCTTATTTTTTCTTACATTTGCTACATGCATTTGGTGTCAGCTTTCTTCCAAAGAGTACAAAATCGTAATTTATTTTATTTATAGAGCAGTGTGATTTATACCCTGAGATATGTCTCAGAGGTTTCAAATTACAGAGAAACGTGGAAATACTGGCTGATTCTTCACTTACCCTGTCTGTAGACTCTGAGCTGCAGGTCCAAGCTTAAAACTCAGCAGCTGGTAATGAAAGCAGAATTCAGTTTCATGACCTCAAGTCTTGCTGTAAACCTTCCCTAATTTTCTGCTTGCTAGTACCCGATGAGGACATGCTGCAATGATCTTCCTTAGGTTTATCATTATTGTGAGGGAGAGCTGCTTCACTTGCATTTAGGTCAAATACAGTATCAGGCAGATCTAGTGGTTAAAGAATGGAAAAGTTCAACTGAAGTCAGTATAGCTGTGTTTTTAAACAAAACAAAAAAAAAACCCAAAACCCAACCCACTAAATGAGTCTGTGACCTGGTATCTTCTCAAGTTATTGAGAGTTGACCTAGAAAAGATACATACATCCTTCTGTTAATCACCGTGTTTTACTGTGGTTTCTATTCCCGGAGCGTGCTTGTCAGAGAAATACATCTCTTATTTTTGAACTTTCATATAGTGCTTCCCTCCTTAGACAATTTTCAATGCCACCAGCCTTTGTGTTTCAAGTGCTGCTGTTGATGGAAGCTGTCCTTACAACACACACACACACACTTGAACTGTCTCAAAATGAATGACTGATGGGCACATTAGTGTGTAGTATGTCACAGCTTTGGCGTGCCACCCGTTTTCGAGAGCAGCTTAAGGGATGCTATCCAGATATAGCCAATATGCTGTAGCCTATTGCCATCAGGTTGCCTGATGCCTTCTCCTGGTGAATGAAGAAGTGATTCTTCGACATGGAGTCATTTCAGACAGTCTTGCTGCCTCGAGGTGCTGGATAAAGCTGTCAGCTAGTTGATAATTTGCCTCCGTTTTACATGTGTAAATGCAGTGTTGGGAAGCGCTACCTGCCTTGAGCATGCACAAACCAACCTTGTACTTGTGCATGTATTTTTGTCTGGGGACGTTGAGGTTTCCCATCACTTCACTGTTGGTGCAGGAGAACACCTGTGGGTAAGTGCAGCTGTAGCTGGTTAAGGCAGTTGTCAATGTGACGCCTCTCCTTCTGGTGTAACATCAGCTGCCTGACTGTTGGAGCTTTTTTTTCCCTTCAGTCTTGGGAAGCTGGAAGGGATGTAAAGCAGGGGTGGATATTGCCTTCACATATGGAAATGCCACATCTCCTGGCATGCCCAGCCTGGCTCAGTGCCCTGCTCCAGCCCTGGGCTCTGCCAGGTGGAAAACCTGCAGAGATTCTGGGTAGTTGGGATTTCTTTGTTCCCCTTAGCCTCCGGAGACAGACTCACAACTGATGGGCCTGTGAGGAGAAGGTCTGTTGGTGTCTAGCTCTATGTCTCTGTTAGCAGGACACCTGACTTTAATGTCTTCAAGGGTAGTATCTTGGAAGCCTAATAGAAAGCAAAAGTTTAAGTGCTTTGACTTCTTGGTCTTCCTCGTGGAGACAGACTATTCCTGTCAGCCTGTGCATTGTGTAGACAGTTGTCACGTCTGAAGTCTAGTCATTTCTAAAGAGTTGAGGCCAAAGCAGAGGGTCTCTGGAAACCTTTCTACTCAGAGGTGACCTTCACCACTGGCTCCCTCCTTGACTCGGCAGTGCTGAGAGGCAGGTGTGATCCCACAGGAGGTTCCAGCTCTTGAAGGGAGGTACTTGAACTCTGAATTTTTTCCGAGATCGCAGCAGAGCCTCTGCACAGCAGCTGATCACGTTCAGAAAGTCTGCACCTTTTTATGGCAGCAGAGGGAACCAGAAGGTTTAACGAGTCCTGTTGGCTCCACCAGAAAAGGAAGGAGGGATTTATGTTGTTCTGTAATAAAATAAATAAATGTAATAAAAAGCCAAATAAGTTTTTTGACTTATGTGAAGTAAATGTCTAATAAACTTGCTGGAAACTGAGGGAGATTTATGCGTCGTCTGCTGTCCTGCACGTACCTGAGTAATTCCTTGAGAGGAAAAAAGGGGATAAGGAAAGCAACAAAGAAGGATGGATCCCTGCAGGAGTAGCAATTGCAGTGCTATGAGAACATGGAATGTTGCCCCTTCTCTTCTTACACGCATGCATTGAACCTCTAGAGACACCTGGAATCGGTGTAACACTTCAGGCCAAAACATTTATCCAGAGAAAAAAACAACAAACAAACACAAATGTAGACAAGTGGGAATAACTACTCTCCTGAGAAAATACCATTCGGGTGTCAGGATCAATACCTGTTCCTGAAGCAAAAAACCCTAAAAGACTCTTTCTTTGCAATGAATTATTAAGTTGCTGTAAAGCATGTGTGTCTGTATGAGAGTATGTATGTTTGCATTGCATGGATCTCCATTTGCTTGAGATTTAATTTTCTGCATTTGTATTTTAAGCCAAGCAGCTGGAATTGCATGTGCATGTGGAAGAGAAAATACATCTACCCAGAATTTCAGTTGCTCAGGAAAGACTGCAGTGAGTAGCTTCCAGACCTGTTTAGCTCAGGACCCCCTCAAAATGCAGGTAGCAGATGTCTTAGATCATATCTCCTGTGGGGCCATCTGTTGAAGTGCCTCAAAGACAAGCATGCTGTTATTAGTTGCGTGGGTTTGGCTAATGATACTGTGCTGCCCACATTTGAAAACCTAGCTCAGCATCCACCTCCATGGCTTGCGAGTTGTTGATGGTACCTGAGGCATGGTGCTGCTCCACCACCTTGCAGGGTGTGTCCTGCAAGTGGGAACAGTCAGGTCTGTAGCACATACAGTTGTCAGCGAGCAGCGAGGGTGTACTGTGGATCTGGAGTAATTCTGTCCATGCAGTATTTTAGTGGCCTGCCTGTAATTGCTTCTTCAGTCGTTGTAGATGTCTGTTTGGTTTGTGAACTGTAAGAAAATAAAAAGGAAGCAGGAAGGAGTGAATAATGTTCCTGTGACAAAAGCACTGGCTGAATTCATGGGTGGAGTGGGCTCTGGAGGCTCCTTCCAGTCCTCCTCTTCTGTAACTCTGCACTGACCAAGCTGCATGGAAACTGAAGTTTCCCTCTGACTCGCTGTACCTCAAGTAGCAGCGGTATCTTGAGCCTGCCAGTCCCATGCTTCTTGTCAGGATGATGCTGTGCTGACTACAAATCTCTGCAGGTACAGTTACGGTGGGTGATAAGCTATAAGGTGCTGCCCTCTGCCTCGTTCACTCTTCCCTGGTCCTCACCAGTGAACTTGTGGCAAAGTGAATTTTGAGGCCGAAGCACAGAGCAGGCTGGGGGAGGAAAACCCTCTCTGCCCCAGTCTAACGCAATATCCCTAGAGTGGCGAAGTTAGAAACCACAGCGTATCCGCTGAGTGGCTCTCCTCCCACTCCTTTCGGGGGGGGGTGGGTCTGGAGGGAAGGATGGGGTTTGCACGGTGCCCAGGAAGGTTGCAGTAAATCTGTTCAGTGTTTGAGAGCTTCACCAGCTATCGAGGCTGGTTGCCTATTTTTACCCATGCGTATGCTGCGGGGAAGATGAGAAGGGTGGGTTCTTAAAAAGCAGTCATTTCTGAGTGAATTGTCTTCTCAGCACCACTCTCTTCCTTCAACGTGTAAGTAGTGGACACGAAAGCGTTGTCAAAGCTAATGGCGAGTGAGATGACACATAAAAATGCTCTCCAGTGCTTGATGGTAACAGGAGCTGCGGCACGTTCGACTGGAAGTGATAGCAGCAGCTGTCTCTCCTAGCACACCCATAGCCTCGTCCCTTCTGCCATCATCCCTCAAGGCACACTGTGACATGGTCTTTTTTGCCTGCATTGGTGTTCAACATCTTCCAAGGGTCTCCCAGGGAGCAGCTTCTTCACAAGGTTTCTGCTTTACTTCCAAATTTGGATTGTAGAATCCACAGGCTGTGGGAAGTGGTGGGGTTGACTTGGGGTTTTCGCCTGAGATGCAACATCCACCTTGGATGTTCCTCAAGCGTCACCATGACGCATCCTTCCAATAAACTGTTAATGCTAAAACCGCATGTTGGGTTGGGAGGTCAAACCTCATTCCTCTTTCACCGAACGGAAGGTTGCTGGAGTGACAGTGTCACATACCATGCCTGGTGCAGCGTGTTACTAATTATTGCACATGGGCACAGGCAGCCCCATTCCATACATTCTAATTTCTGTTTGTTACTAATTAGGAGTTGTTGTGCTGCTGGTGGTCTCTGGTGCTCTCTGAGTATAGTCCATAGGGTGGGCATCTGCTGGAACGCAGTAGCCTTTTCTCCCCTCCTGCCATTCCCCCAAAATTTCAGACTTCCCTGGTTTTAAAAATGTGAAATCCCTACAAGCATAGCTGTGGAGAACTACAGGTAGCCACTTTTGTTGTGAAACATAACCTGGTGCAAAGGAAAGTTGGGAACACCAGGCTGTGCAGTACATTCTGATACAGACCTAAAGGATGGTTAGGAAGTAGAAAGCAAGCGTGGGTATATATGGTGAATTCTTGAAGGTGACCTGTAAAGTGCTTTAAAAATTGAATTGTCCCTTTAGCAATATGCAAACAGCAACAGAAAAGGGAGCATTTAGTCACATACTTTTCTTATATATATTTTAAAACCTCTGAAATTCTCCAAAATCACTGCAGCAGGCTGTCCCTGCTGTGCTGCAGTGCCCCAGAGTGCTCTGATGTCCCTGGTGCCCCGCTGGGCGATTGATCTACCCCATACAGGTTCTGCACGGTGGTGATTGCATATTATGAGATGGCACAGCTTAGCATGGCCTGTGATCATACTATTTTATATCCTTTTGAGATAACGCATACGAAATGTTTTTAGAGATTGTGAAAAACTGTTGCTCTTTTTAAGCAGTATTTTTCCATCCTTTTTTCAAAATCTGTCCTTTTTCCAGTGAATGGAGAGGTGAAATGAGTGGAGATAATTGCCTCAGCCATATGTGCCAGCAAACCAAGTGGATGCACTCCATAGTCTGGTATTTTAATTTCCGAGTTCCTATCACTGCTGCTGAAAATAGTTTGCTCTTTAGATGCTCTTGGTTCTGCTACTTTGGGATGACTCAAAACGTCTCTGTAGCGTTTTGCAGCTTAGCTTCGGATGACCAGGTTGTCTCTTTTCTCTCGATATCTCTTCTATCTTGTCATTCAGTTAGTCTGAAACTTGTGTTGTGCAGGGACAGGGTAGGAACCACAAAAATTCTTTCCTGACTAGGACCACAAAACTTATTCCAATATATTGGATCTACTGAGCGTGGTCGTGTGGGTTAGATGTAAACTTCTAACATGTATAACATCCAACTAGCTTGGGAGGTTAAGGGATAAAGCGAATCACCATGACTGTACCAGCAGAGGGAGGTGCAAATGGTCTAGAATGAGTGTTTTTGCCTCTTATACTTCCCTGCTTCATAAATAGTTACTGAATATGTATCATGCAGCAAGTTTTTCCAAACATCATCATACCATGCAGCTGTTAAAAGGGAAACGCACAGTGACCATCTTGCATAGGTCCATGCACTGTCACTGGGAGATACGTGCTGATACAGGCTCAGAGTTATTAAAACTGTACTTCAAAGATGTTCCCTCGCTCTTAGCGCTCTGCCTTCCTGGTCCTGTGCCCTACAAGAGGCCCTGAGGTTGACCAGAGCCTGAAAAAGTGCAAACATGAAGGAAGTCAAGGCTGATGAGGAGGGTGTGCCCTCTTCCTGCAGCTCATTTGGCAATGCTACCGGTAGGACAGCCAGTGCTGAGGCTTGTTGCCACCGAAGGACTGGGCTTTCCACCATTGTGCAGTGGTTTCTTAAGAGCATGTGGCCAGTGTCTCCTGAGATTCATCACCTGGAGAAGCAGAAGGAGTCCCAAGAACTTCACCAAGAGCGGAGAAAGGCAGCTAAAAAGAGATGTGGGGAGCAGCCTGGCTTTTGATAATCCCCGACTAAGCCACCTGGCACCAGGCTTATCCCCTGAGCTGCTGATACAACAGTTGGAAATAGCTTCTCTGCAAGGCCCGGGACTGCCAGAAAAGTCAGGTTAAGGGTAGACGTACTGGAAATCCACGCCCTTAGCCTTCACTCTGGAAATGCATGTCACCTACAAGCAGCGAGAGAGGAGGGGGGAAGGTATTTTCATGAGAGCTGTGAACTCCATAAAGAATGGGTGAGCCTGAATAAACTTGTTTCCCTGTTCCTGTCTTGACAAGGTAAGCAGCCTTCAAAAAACACAAAGTGTATAACAGGCACTTGTAGTTACTCCTCCAGAAACGAAAAAGAAACAGAAATTACTGTGTTTTGGGGCATGTGATTGACAGCTGCTGCAGCAGCCCTGGCTTGGCATCTTAAGTGCCTTATAGCTTGCCAGAGCTGTGGTGAATATCAGATGTTGGACCTGTGATCAGTCCATCCCTTCAAAGCCGAGGGCACAGCAGTGTGGAGGTCCAGTCCCCACTGGTGTGCATTAGGTGCTAGCCAAGAGGGACGAGTTGACTGTGACGTGGAATTCCCTGACATGGAGAACTTGCAGTGCCACAGGGACTCTGCAATGCTTGCAGTGCTGTCACTTGCTCGTGTGTTATTAGGGATGGTTTATTTGTAAAATACCTTTTCAGATAGGGCAGATAATGTCTAATATAAAGCTATTTGGAGGTACAGTGCCAGTGGAGGAGCTATTTGGGTAAGTGCTAGGAAGCCCATCCCCTGGCAGCTTGGTCTGAGACTGGTGTACCATAACCCACAGAAATCTTTCTTTCAAGCTGCTTATGATTTTTCATCTATTGTACGTTATCTATCCCCTCGCTGCTATATATTGCTATTTTTCAATTATGCATAAATTGTTTCCACTTCCTCTTCTCTCCCTGAGCTATAAATGAATTTCCTCAAAACCGCCTGTGCCTCCTAAACCTGCGGATCCTCTTGGTGGCATCTCCCCAGCTGTGCCTCTCTCTGCCTCGCAAACCTGCAGCCTTTAGCACAAAATTGTGCCTTTTGGCTGAACAAAGGTTTATCCTTCCTGACTGCGTGTCTCCCTGGCTTGCAGGCTCAATGCGTGGTTTCACTCAGTCTTCCCCTGTATTGGTGGTTCTCCATCACTTGGTGACCTTCTCAGCACTCATCACAGTGGAGTGGATTTTCTTATCAGGCTGTAAGAGGAGAGCTGGAGCAGATGCAAATCAGCCCTCTTCCTGTCATCAGGTGCTGTTTATCTTTCGTAAATGTGATTTGATCGTGACATTTGCTTGATATATCTGGTCTCTACTTAATTTTGTTTTGTAAAACCAACCTCTATCAGTGCTCTTCATGCATTTGGAGATCTAGTGGTTCTGTGAAAAGGTTGTGGGTGCTGTTCCCTCTTCCACCACTATTGTAAATAGGCAAAAGTTTGCACTAAAATTTTGTGAAAATACAATAGTTCCAAACTGCCAACTGGCTATAGTTGACCCACATTTACTGATACATCTGGATTACTTAAGCACACAGTAAGCACGCTAACAGAAAATGTGGGTCTATCATTTGTGCAGGTGACTGAAAATCTCCAGGCCTGTTCCCAGTAGTAATACTGGTCTCCAGTGCAGAGTGTCCACAATCTGAATTCAGTTCTGAGTTCATCTGAATCTGTCTACATAGCCAGCTCCTCCATCTGGCAGCCTGAGGTCTTACCGCGCCCGGTGATTTATGGTTCCTCTGGCACGAGCTGCAGTTTGCTTTCCAGGACGAGCGGAGAATGTCGTTATCCCTGTGTGCTACGTTAGCACCTTTCCTAAGAGCATTAGTTCACACTGTGAAGGGATTGGGTCCAAGGCTGGTCCAGCCTTGGCTTCCAGCTCTGCTCAGCTAAATCCGTGGCAGCTGGTGAATCTTGCTCAGATTTACACCAGAGCAGATGAGTGTAGGGCTATGAACTAGGACTTTCCCATTCTCTCTGGTTTTGTGGGGTTATTGTTAAAAGCATACTCTTGTTTGTTTGTAATCCCACAGGAATAAGTAGTAAAGAGTGCTCGAGTAATTTAGGATTCATTCCCTCAAAGACACTTGAATGTTTGGAAGGCATTCAGGTTTCTCTGGGCAGAATAATTCTTTATTGAACTTCTCTTTTAGTCATCATGCTGTTTTATGTTGTGTATTTTATTTCTTCTAATAAAGCAGTTGATTGGAATTTCCTAACTCTATTTCTTACCCCATCCCCTTGTTGTACCTCTTTTCTACAAACTGTTTATCTCCAGACTGTTTGTGTTTTGTTAGTTCCATCTGAGCTTCAGGACTGCTCAACAGCAGTTTTACGGTCTCAGTGTACATTTGGTTTCTTTAGATCCCTTCTGTGCATGTCATTTGGTCTTATTGAGTTATAAAATGTAGTCTAAATTTATCCCTTGTTTAACTCCATTGACTTCAATAGATGTTTGCTACCGAAAGAATTTGGCACATTGATTAAATGAGTATACTTTCGCATTTCTTTTCTTCTTTTTTTTTCTTTTTTTCTTTTTTCCCAGGCTTATCTAGATCATGAATTTTATCTCCTGCTTAAGACTTCAGTGTCCTTTGTACAGAACACACAGTGAAATAACTACTGAGTGCTTCATCCATCTGGATTCTTGTTATGTGATCCCCTGCTTTGTTCAACAATAGACCCATTCTGTCCCCTGTATTTTCCTTGGTTATATTTATAAAAACATACACTTGTTTCCCATTACTCTTTCAAGCTAAAAGCAAAACAAAACCCCTACTGTTTGTCCCCTTAACTTTATGCCTTATAATATTTTACCTCCAGCGTATATTCAGACTTCATAACTTCTTTTCTGTTTCCTCTCCTGTTTCTTTTCTCAATTGAGAAATGAGCTTGCTTCGTGCCAAGAGCCAGAGGAGCCATTTGTTTTGAAGCACTTGTTTCTCTCTAGGAATGGAATAGCTTTCACATGTATGTATTCCAGGTTAGCCTTTAGGATATACTATCCTTTGCGTTTTGAAATGCAGGTCACTGTTTTCTCATTTTTATTTTTTTTTAATTGAAGATAGATTTGTTTTTCTGAAGAGCAATGCTAAATCCTTTCTTTGGTACTTGTTTCATGCAGAAGGGTCACCAAGAGTTTTCTTCCAGGTATTTAGTGAACACCTCCCTGCTATCACCAAATTTAGCGTTACCTCGTATCTCGTTGCATTCCCCATTGAAACGTGTTATCATTACCTTCACAGTTCACAAAGCCCTCTGACCTACATATTACAGAATGGCAGGTCTTTCCCAAGAGCTAGCTCAGCAATTAAAATTTCCCACTGGCACAGATGGTTATGATAATAGGACATCATATATTTATATATAGAGAAAGTGAGAGAGGAGGAGGAGAGAGAGAGCACTCCTACATATTTCAAAGCAGTGTACAAACATTAGCTAATTAACCGTAATAACAGCTCTGCAAGGAAATTAAATGTGATTATTCCCATTTTATAGATGGAAAGGCTCAGGAAAGCAGACTTAAGTCACATGCCAGATGCCAGCACAAGATGTCATTATTGAGGGGTGGGAGGAGATTTGAGGACCAAGAAGGATCCTGTCATGGCCACTGTTCAGTCCAGCTGGCAACTGAATGCCAGGTGAGATGTTTCCTGAAATCTGCCTGGTTTACACCTTCTGTATGGTTTTGATTTGTCCGTGGTGTGCTCCTTTATTTAAGAGAGAGTTAAATTGTCATTTTCATAGCTCATCCTTCTTTACGTGGCTTGCTTTTGTCACTACCCTGAAGCCAAGAAGAGGTGCTTGATGCTGGAAGCTTATTTTCTGTCCAGATTTTTTGGCAATGAGGCAGCAGGTTTGTGCCGTAGCTGCAATGAGGACATCCACCTGGTTTTAGTGCAGGGAGCTCCAGCAGCATTTTCTGCACGTGGCTGCAGTTGGAGTTGAAATACAATCACTCAGGCTCTTGTCGGAGGCTCAGACCTGCTGAAAAAATTGTTGTAGTTGAGTAGTGAATTGATATTTAGTTTAAGTGATGCTTTTTTGTCATCTCATCCGCTTCACCTGCTGTAGGGAGGGGTTGTGTGTGTCCCAGGCTGGGGATGGCAATTGAGCCTCAGTGAGCACAGAGCTCACCCCGTAGCAGCGCTGGGTGGATGTACCCTATTCTCCTGCTTCCAGCGCCGCATCGGAGCAGTGTGGCAGTGGCGTGCTTGCTCTTAGAGGCATCAAGAAAGGTCTCAGCTCATATACACCTACTAGTTACCAGCCCTGTCTGTGCCTTAGCTTATCCACATATCCACAGTTTTAACAGGGAAGTGAATTAGTAACCCTTGGAGTCTCGCAGCTTTTCTGGAAGCCTCTTTATACAAGGGGAGTTTGAGGTGCTGTCCATGTTAGATTCAAGTGGGCAATGCCCTGAGTCTGTGGTAATGGTTCCTAGGATTGGAATATAAGATTTGGATGTGGTCTTCCTAATGAAATAAAATACGAAATCCAGTTGCGCTTTCCTAATCTTTTCTCACCTTGCCTGTCACTTCTGGTTTTTGAGAACTGGGCAGAAGTGTTGTATCGTGTTATCAGCTGCTATTTTTAACCTGTGCAAGCAGCAGTGTAGATAACCTGTATACTTTGCAACTACTCCTGGAATGTAAGTCTTTCAAATAACCTTCCTCTTACAGTGCACGTGCAAAGTCAGATGCGGAGGTTGCAAGCATTTTGGAAAAAGATAGTGGAATTTTGAATGTTCTTTGCTTTTTATATCCAGGTGGCCATCTGGCCAAACACCTGAAAGTAGGGTAGTATGGTGTTTACTCTTTCATTATCAGTCACCAGCAATAGCAAAACTTCCCCCTTGGGAGTTATCCTGGTTGAGGGCACAGCAGGAGCACTTGAATTGAAAATGATTGTACTACCTGAATTTTTCTGTGCCTCATGGAAACTACAGCAGGGAGCTGGAGGAAACAAAACCAATTTCTTTTTCTGCGATGTCACTATCATAACTTACAGTGTAATGAAGCCTGGTTTATCTCTGGTTTGCCTTCCACCCAGAAAGCAGGGAAGCATTGCAAAGCTGTGCTGGGTGATGAAGGGCTCTTACTCACCGTCCCACCCCTCAGCACAATAGAAAGGCTTTCTCAGCAGCAGGCATCTCTATAAAACTTGAAATCCCTCCTAAAGCGAGCACTGCCCCTGCAGGAGCTGAACCTGTGTGTGGCCATGTGTACCTGGGACATGTCCAGGGGCTTCCCCTGGTCACTGCTGCTGAGGGGAACCCGTCTTGCCTCCTTGCCATCGCCCTGTGAGCTGGTGAAGTTTTGTTATTCCTGTGTTAGGGAAGGATGGGGATGCTTTGGGGAGGGCTGGGAAAGGAGCAGGACATAGCTGGATGCCCTGGGAAACTGTGGTCCCTGTGAGTTTGGAAGAGCTTGGATCCCGCATCCCTGGAAGCGTTGAAGGCCAGGTTGGATGTGGCTTTGAGCAACCTAGTATAGTGGCAGGTGTCCCTGCCCATGGCAGGGGAGTTGAAATTAGATGGTCTTTCAGGTCCCTTCCAACTCTAACCATTCTATGATTCTATGACTGAAGCTGCTCTCTGGGGGAATTGCCCTGAGCCCTGCCACCCCTGAGTGGCTGCAGCAAGCAGAGGAGCAGGCATAAAGCAGGTAGCTGGTGAATTTTAAGGGTTTGTACCACAGACCAGACCTCTCTAAAGCAAGGAGAGGTAGGGATGCACTGCAGTTTCCCTGGCCTGGTTCCCCCAAGGGTGCTGGCAGGGTGGTGGACCTCACCGAGGGGGCTGCTGTCCCCCAGCAATGGTCTCTACCCTGTCGACCCCAGACCCCGATGCTTTTGAGAGGAAATTTTACATCGTGTTAATTATCTTTGGTTTGTGCTGGGCTTCATTGTTCAAATGGGTTACCCTGGCCACAGGGTTGGAATTGGGCTTGGTAAGGCCTAGCGTGGATTTGGTTTATGAAGGAACATCAATCTAGTAGTGCCACTTTTGGAGCAGCCTTTCTTGGAAAGCGACTTTGCTCCATCAGGCTGAATGTTTTCATTTGTTTGCTTCATTCTTTCTCAAAATCCAGCGTCTGTGAAGTTAATTCCATACATTAGGAACTGTACTAGCAAACACCTGCCAGCCAGTGGCCAGGTCCTGGAGCGACATTAGCCATCCAGGCAAGCTCCATCTGCAGAGCTGGACTTGTGAGATGGGTTTGTCACCTGAGCCAAAGTTTTTTGTTGTCTTCTGAGAGCAGCATCATGTGCTGCTACTGCCCAAAATCCCTGCTTTGCCTATGGTTTTGGCATGTGCCTTAGAGCTTCCCTTATGTGCCTGACCCTGGGGGAGCTGATGGCCCGGTGGGGGTTGTTTGCAGTGAGCTGTAGCAAATGGATGATGAGGAGAAGCTGTGGAAGAGCAAGATGCGACAAAGCGGCATCACAAGGGTACATGGGATTAGAGATGGTCTCTGGAGTTGCTGTTTGTATTCTGAGTTAAATTAAGGCTTCTGAAATTTTGAGTCAAGGGGGAAAGGGGTTTGCTGGGAGATGTAGCTCATGAAAGCTCATTACAGAGGCCTGGGTAAAAAGGCCCTTAGGAATCTGATGGAGTGATTATATGAAATATTGAGGAAAAACAGACTGTATTCCCAATTTTGCCCTTTAAATATACTTTCTTGTCTTCATTAGAGTCAGCGGCAACCTTGCATATACATCTGAGGTCAGAGTTTCTCACATTAAAAGAAGCAGGCTTTGGGTGTTTATTGTTGGTTCGCAGATTGACTCTGCAGGGGATAAATGCAGTTTATTTTCATATGGTGTAGCATAAGAACACTTCAAGGAGTCACAGGCACCAGCAGGGGCTTAAAGCAAAATCTGGAAAAATGCTCACATACTTAAAAAATTAAAGTACAAATAATAATTTTATTTCAAGCTTATCATTATGATATTTTTCATTCTGAAGAAAAATAAGATTAAAAAATTTGGTTTCATATGGCACTAATGGATTGGTTACATAGTTTGAGCAGATTTATGCTCAAGCTATGTGAAAAATCTTGAGACGTGGCTATGTAGTGTAAAAGAATATTGATGCCTTCTCTGTACAGTTTTCTATGCATTAACAAGTGGCCTGGATGAAGTAGGAGTAAGACGTGTAATATCCAGTTATCTGAAGATAGCAAATTGGTCATGCTTTGCACATAGCTGCAGCAACTGCAAGATGGAAGTGTAGGAAGACCAGGAGAGTGAAGAAGAACGGACACCTGCTTGTGGTGTTGAAATTAGCATAGGTGTGTGGAAATACTAATACACTTGGGGTGCAAGTACTATCAGCCAGAAATTAAAAAGAGATTATTAAAATGCAGAGGAGCAGAGAAAGCCTGAGGTTACCTCACATAACTAGCTAATCAAATGCGGGTATTCAGTTTGATGTGTTGCAGAAAGCAAATGTTATTTGCCTTCCAGGACTACAAGAGAATATGTCCAAGAGCAAATAATGCATTCTTAAGTGGACCTGCTTAGCATTCCTGTGTGCTGGGGTAAAGTAAGCTGGTTTGTACTTGAGGCAGTATGAGAAAGGACCTAGTTTGATTTCTTGATGTTGGTTGTGCCGGTGGGAACTAGCTCTGGCTCAGAATCACACTTGAAGTTACTGTGCGTTCTTCTGTCGTGCAAGCACCTTAAAACTGAAATCACTTTGGCGATGGTATTTTTCTTCATTTTGTGCCATTTTTCAAAGGTTCTGTACCCTGGTTTTATTCAAGCTATACAGCAGCCCAGTTCCTGAGGTGCTGGTTCATGACTTACACTGGAAGGTAGAAAAGTAGAAGCCAGCCTTGCTTCCAAGAGGCTCCTGTAAATACAGGCAAATTGTGTAGGGTTTTTTCCTCATTCCTCTATGATATTGCAAAATGCTTTATGAGAGTGTCAGTAAAGATACTAGTAAATACCTGTGATGCTGTTGCTTTGCTGTTTCGTAGTTTTCCTGATGCTCTTTTGAAAGAGCAAACACCCTGGCTGGAAGGAGGTTCTTGATTCAAAAAGCGGTTTGATGAATGGGTAGTGATACACGAGTAGTGAGCAAGCAACCGTGATGTGATCAGCTATTTGACTTGTATTTTTCTCTGCAATCAGCCTGTCTTGCCAGCATTGCTCTCTGTGAGTGCTGGCCAGTCTGTGGACTCTGATACTGGCGAGCTTGCTGATGCACAGGGGTGGAGAGGAGCATTGCTTTCTCCCCAGTAGCATCCATTGCTCAGGTTGGATGGTGCTTTGAGCAACGTGATCTAGTTGAAGATGTCCCTGCTCATTGCAGGGGTTTTGGACCAGATGACTTTTAAAGGTCCCTTCCAACCCGAACTATTATATGAAATACTGTCCACTGAAAATCAAATTTTATGTTCTTCATGGTGGGGTGCTCCTCTCCTTCTCCTCCTAGTCCTGGGTTTAATCTTGCCCTCAAAGCCTGCTGCAGTGGCAACAGCTGAAACATAATGAATGAATATTTATTAATTCAGGGAGCCCTTCAGGGACATAGAAAAACATTTAGAATTACTCTCTTCAGTTAATTGTGCGTGAGGGTTTCCACGTATATTGAGGAATGCTCTCTGCAAAAGGTTGAAACCTCTGCTAGCAGCTCTGTCCTCTGTATTCTGATGCAGTGTTCAGATAACTCCCTCCACTCGAACCAGATTGCATCCCGAGAGAAAATCTCTCTGGGAAGTTGGGCAGCTTGACTGTATCATTTTATATTGTCATTTGAAAGAATCATTTCTCTGCAGCTGGGACTGTTCCTCTGAAAGAAGTGAAGGATATAATTTACTTAGCTCCAGCAGGGCAGGGGATGCTGCACAACCATACGCGCAGTCTTATTGTTTTCACAGCATTGAGCAGCACCATCTTCTCAAACTCAGAGCCTAGGGTTTAACACAGCTTATGAGAAATGGCAGTTTTTGTAAGAAAATAGAGTAAAAGTGTTAATCTGTATGCCTTTATAATTCCCACGTGAAGTGAGAATTAGCCTCTTTACACTTTGGAGGAAAAATTTACCAAGATGGGGGATTTGAGGGAAAGATTGTTTTATTTTTACTTAACATGCTATATTACATTTATCAGCTTGTTATCAGTAACTGAAACCGCGCTGCACTTGTCAAAAATAGGTGAAGCATATCTTGTGTATGTATAGAAGGCTCTCTGTGTGTGTTGAGTTAGTGCTTGGTCCTGGGTGGTCATGACTGACCACTGCATGTCCACCTACTTCCCCAGCCTCTTCAGGCAGAGTTTGTGGTCTGAGCCAGCTCCTGGGGCTGTCACTGGAAGAAACTCTTGTGGCCCTCATTTGGAACCGGCTTGGGCCCCATCCTTCAAGATGCTTCTTCTGTGGAGAGGGAGTGACAGGACCTAATACTCCAATCTGAAGCGAGCTATTTTAGCTTGACATCCAAAGCCGTGCTGCATGCTTTATTCTTGAGGGTGACGGGAAGTATTACCAGCAGCGGAACGGGGCTGGGGAAACATTCTTGCCCTTCGTGCAACAACTGGCGGAGGAAAGCACCTGCCGAGGATCCTGTTGCCTGTTGTGCTGTTACTTCTGCTTTTGTCTGTCAGCTGTTGTAACAGGAGTTTCATTTACTGCCTGCTGATGCCATGGGTTGGGGATCAGATTGCTTCTTATGTGCTGGAAGACTTGAATGCATTGGTAGATGCTCCCATATATAGTGCCCTCTCTGCTTGGTGGATAAGTGTCCCAGCAAAGTTACCAAAATAGCTCAACAGCAGAAGGTACACAACCAACTGCTCTCTCCACCCTGATGTGAGAAGTGATGGCTTCGGAGATGAGTGCAGCTGTGTCCCATTGGGAAAGTCAACTGGAGGTTGATGGAGAAGGAACCAGGTATGAAGAGCTGAGGGTATAATGCCATACTGCAGCTCTGCAGGTGAGCCCTCTGGGCTAGCCAAGTGGTTTTTGGTGGACACACAGAGAGGACGCAGCTTGGCAAAAGTCAGACAATGAATCAGATGAACCCCAGAGGTCTTGTCTACAAGGAGTGTGCTACGGCCATTGGCAAACTAAGGACAACCGTTAGATTGAGGACTGTTGCAGGAGATAGGGAATAGTTTTATTTCCAGAAAAAATGAATTTTATGCAGATTTGCATTCAACAGACTGATATGTTTGAAATCTGATTGCAAATGCAATTTTTTTTTGCATTGAAAGATGAGGCTGTTGTGATTTGATTTTCTTTTTTTCCCCTTTTTGTGTTTGGCACAAGTTGGCTTTTGTACAAGATGCTTGGGGGCATTGCAAAGGTTCTGAAAATGCAGACCCAGGTAGACATAAGCATCCCTGATGTTCTTACATAAAGATACAATAAATGCACATGCATGCATACCAGTGTGTACAGAAATACATTGTGTAAATTTAGCAAACTGTGACAGTAAATTCTATGCCTTACTTTAAAAAAAAAAAAATTGCATGTTCTTTCCCCTTTCAGCTGTTTTAATGCATGATTAGTTTTTCTGGCTGGACTGCTCTGGAAACATAAGTCCAATATTCACACACATTTCTTGTGCTAGAAATGATATAATCCTATTTCAGAGCAGTTTAGTCATTGATACCAGTGTAGGTTCACAGGGGTTAGATGATGCAAACATAAATCAGCAGAAGTTGGGTTCCAGTGAGCGTTTTAAGTTTTCAGAGCCCTGGAAGGCACTGGCAGTCGTCTTGATGTGGAAAACTAACACACAGACCATAAATATGCTGAGTGCAGTGCTTTTCGTGGCCATGAGCAAAGCACATATTTATTATTTTATTTTTTTAAAAGAAAGGAGCTATTTGTGTATATTAGTGCAGTGTTTGATGTTGTCACTGCCAATCTAACTTCCCTGTGTCCTCTTTCTCAGCCATTATAAAGAAATCCATTTCTGCTTCCCCATCCTCCTCCTTATTCTCTTTGGGCAACCCAAATATCATTGTATTGTGCTTAGCAGAGGTAAATACCCATTGGAAAAACAACACAGCAGCTTAGGAGATGTGCCATTCTTCTGCAGCTTGTACAATGTACTCGCATGGTTTTGCCCCACCTATCCAGCTGGCTTCCCCCTCCCGTGGTTTCACAGCCTTCCAAGCAGTAGTGGGAAATAGTTACACGTATTCCAAGTAACCATAAATGATTTCTCCAAGTTTTTTCCTGTCCTTTCCAGTTGCAGCACATTTTCCTATATAGAGTTTTGGGCTTCAGCCTTTTTGTCTTGTTGGGAGTAGGCTTCCTCCTGTTCTCCTGTATTAAGTAAGCTCAACCCATACTGTCATTGATGCTCTCTCAAATCAAACCTTGTAATCTCTTCATAAGTTGTCTTTTGGCCAGATGATGAAGTTTCCATGGAAGATGAAATCAATAGGTATTTACCTGAACAAAAAATTCAGGATAAGTTTTTTGCAGGGTGAGCTTGTTATGTATGGGAATTTAACCCTTCCCCTTAAGACAGTGGTCATGCTTTGAACCAAGTGTTCATCCTTGCTTTCTACTGCTTTCTTTTTTCTATCGCAAAGGCTTTTGGTTGGATCTGAACTGCTTCTCTTGTGTGCAACCATAAAGGTCTTTCTTGGTGCCTCCCCTAGCGTCTAGTGTCCTACCTGTCCAATGTCTTTAATTTGGGACATAAGACGTTGCACTTACCTGGCTTAGCCTTTGCCTACTGAAGCAGCAGACCCTTCTCTTCAAAAATGGAAAGAGGACAGCCTCTATATAAAGTAACGCTGTGAGGTAAATCGTCTCTGCTTTTACACCACAGTACTCCAAAGAAATCTGTTTAAGAGCACAGACCTGACTGAGGGCAGAAACTGGGCTTTGTTATAAACCTGTGTTTCGAAGACAAGCTTGTTAGGTGGGTGATCATCCTTCTCTCTCCTTTTTTTTTTATGTTCTCGAAAGCTATCAAAGTAGCAGCGTGGTTGTAGGCCTTTTAAAATACTGGTACTTATGAGCCATAAGGAAAGATGATGTGGTGTGTTACAGTAATAAGTAGCTCCAACAGAAGGATGTAATTGTGCTGGAGTTTCTGGTGACCTCATGAACCACATGAGCAGGCTCGGGGTGGCTTCTTACCACATGCCCCAGATGGAAGTCACTTCAATTGCACGGTTGTATTTGAGAACTAAACCGTTGTACTTCGATCACTTCAGCACACTTCTCCTGACTTGTGGTCATCTCAAACCCTCCCCAAGTCACTTTTTCTATCCAACAGTGACTTGAATGTGTGCTGTGTTTCGGTATGAGGAGCCAAACCTGTATGGTGTGGGTCTTCAGCTACTGTCTTCTCTTGGCGCAGCGTTTTCTGCTGTGATGACTCCTCTTGGCTTCCTTGACAAGACCTCTGTCCGTCCTCTTTGTGCTTCCAGTTAAGTACCTTCCCATTACTCACCTTCTCCAGCAGCTGCTGCCTGCCCTTTGGCCTTCAGCCTCCTCACTCTCCTCTTCCTAAAACGCTGGGTTTTATTTTGACTGGGAATTTGTGAACATATTTTATCTGCATGCAGCTAAAGGTTCAAGCTACCCAGTCTGTGTTTGGTGATGACCTTGTGAAATGTGACATCTGGTGCAGCGGTACTTCGGGATACACAGTCTTGTGTCATGGTACTCAGATGATTGACATGCTGCTCTTGGTGCCACACAGGGAGGAGAGCAGAAGCAGTGACCTGTAGGCTACTGGGCAACAGAAATGTGTTTGATGCTCTTCTTGAATACTTAAACTCTGCTGTGACCTGCAGGTTGCGGATGAGTTGGTGTAGCAGTAGTTTGGGTGGAAGGAGCCCCCTGCATGACACTTCGCAGGGGCCAGGGTTGGGTTGGTGAGCTTCTTTGTGGAATTTCCACCAAGGTCAGTGGGATCCCTTGGATGCAGGGGTGGGAGTTACTTTTATTGGTTTCCTTGAATTTGGACACAAATGCCATGTAAACCTTGTGGTGGGAATGCACGTAGGGGATTATGGTCCAGGGTGCCGATTTCCACGGGACTCCCACTGAGTTCAGTTCACGGACCAGTGGGATGAGCATGGCTTTTGTATGGTATTTAACAGTGCTGAGAACGTGAATGCCTTCGTTTTTTGGTAAAGAGTGCCTGTTTATAGGGAGGTACGGCTACTATATGGAGCAAAGCTGTATGTGTATCAGCCTAAATAGCAACTGCTGGTCTGCTTACACTCTGTGCTTTGTTCCTTGGTTCAAAATTTCCATTTTTTTCCCCAAGGTCTACTGATTTGTCATGCTAGGTGTGAGAATTTTGCTGTAAGGCTGCCTCTCTGTCAGGAAAAACCCCTGGTAAGCAGATGCCTGCCGTGCTCAGCTCCACCAGCTGTTGCGCAGGCCGACAGCTAAAGATAAATGTTTTGCATCTTCCGTGGGGAGTGTTTCATGTTAGCGAGTAATTAGCATTAATAGTAATTAATGTTGGATAGAGGTAGCTTGTACCTCTGCAGCGCGTTTATTTTGAGAATTCCAAAAAGCGCATAGTTGCAGGCTAGCAGCCTGGAATAAATCTTTGTGCAGCTGGGTTAGTGACTTTAACCTCTCTGTCCCCTAAGGAAAGGTGTGGGAAAACTTAGAAATAAGAGCTTGATGACTCTGCTCCTCATCACTTGTGCAGCAGATTCTGGGAGGCATCCCTCCTACCCCAAGAGGGCTGCTTGTTGTTGCATCTTATTTTAGAGAGATGTTTTACAGTAGCTCACATGAGCATCAGCAGAAGTTGGTTATTCTACCCCCCTCCCCATAAATGGCAAAGCATAGATGGGAGGTGATGGCAGCCCTCTCTGCAGAAGCTGGGTGCTGTTCAGTGGGATGGGCAGTGAGAGGGGGTGGAAGCGAAGGGGATGTACATGATGGTGGGGACAGCTTGGGAGCAAAGTGACTGGTGGCAGCAGGGATGAAGCCTGTGTGTTCAGCTGCACGCCTGCCACGGGCCGCTGGTTGTGATCTTGGTGGAGAGTACCCACTCTGTGGGAGCTGTCACAGCCTCATTTTTTTTAATGAGCAAAGCCTTGTGAAGGCATAAGTTCGTTTACTGCATGGGGGGGCTGAGCTGGCTTATAAATCTATTCCCCCTTTTTTTTTCTTAGCATTTAGCTACGCTTAGCGTGTTACTTGGAAGGCTGAGAAGCAGGATCATGTCTATTTATTAATCTTTGCGTAATAAAGATGACTGTCAGATATGTTCTTTGGCCTTAACAAAGAGATATAATTAGTGATGAGATTAGACATGACCCAAGAGAAGGTGCTTTGCTTAGGAAAGCATTCAGTGAGGGCTTATAATACGGTGTGTCTGAAGCACCGCATCCTCCCTGGAGGCCTTGTCCTGAACTGAGCAGTGACCCTTCCCAGTGCTCTGGTGCTCTAGGAAACCCAGGAAGAATATTAATGTTAAAGGGGTACACAAAGCAAGCTTTGCCTCAGTCAAACAACCTAAAATTATTCAGCAGAAGTTTAGTTGGCGAAGTTAATAATTTATGGTTCTGGCTGATAGCACCCCATGCGATAGCTGTATGTTCAGCAGCCCCAGACCTGATTAAATATGCATGGACTCATTGGATGCAATTTCAGTGCAATTAGTGTATGAAGGCAGAAGGAGCTGTATCATTTCTGGAATTGTACTAAACGGCTCTGGTAGTTCTTCCTTTATAACGCTTTACAGGATAGTAATTGTTCCACATCAGCTGTATTTAAGTACAGTGTTTTAAGGAGCGGCTGCCTGCTGTGTTTTGTGTGATATGAGCAGACAAGTACTCTGCGTGTCACTAGGCACAGGGACTGCTTGGAAATACTAGACTGATGCAGGACTAGGGAAAACTCGTTGCAGTAGATCTTTCAGCCTCCCGTGCTCCCGGTTTGTATGTGCTGGCAGTGATGCGTACAGCCCAGGGGAAAGGTTAGAGCAGAGAAGATCATCGATCTTGTTTGGCTTTTCATTATTTTTTGCTGTTAAAACTTGTGTATCGTGTTTGTCAGTGGAGCTTCTCACATAGGCACAGAAGCTTAAGTGCTTGTAGAAGCGCTTTAAATAAGAACAGGGGAAAAAAATGGTACTGGATGTTCCACAGTCAGTGTTGTCAACATCAGGGAGTGTGTCCTGGCAAAACAGCAGTCGCTCAAACAACTTTTCTTCCCCGAGCCACACCACCGACAGTTGTTTCAACCATCCCCAGCATGGCCAGCCCCGTAGATGGAGACGAGTCTGACCAGTTTGCACCAGTTGAGAATCTGGCTTATTCTGTTTAGTGACCAAACGAAATCCTCGCTCTTCTCTGCAGCTTCCTTCATTCTCTTCTCTCTCTTTTAGTCTTTGTCTCTACTTGTCTGAGCTGGCTCCTTTGGCCTTCCCCCTAGCTGTATGCTCTTCAATCTGTTGCCCACTTGCGAGCCCACATTGTCTGAAGCTACTCCAGCTCCCTGCGTTAGTGGCGCCTGTGCTTTTGTTCTCTAAAACACATAATTTTACTAGCTTTTCACCTAACGGTGATTTAAGACACCCCTCTGAAGTACTGGATTGCCTTCAGATGTGGTTCCCTTGGTGCAGTCACTTGAAGAAGCAGCTCCAGGGGGAACACGGGCTTAGCAGCTCAAGACCAGAGAAGGAGCTTGAAAGCAGGAGCAGGCTGTGGATAGGGGCATGGTTTGTAGCGTTCCACTCTGAGCCTTGCAGGTCACTGATGCCAAAAGCGTCCCTGTGCCACAGCAGAGAGAGTCAGAGAAGAATTTGGGTTGGAGCAGACTGCTGGAGAGCATGTAGTCCAATGCTTGGCTGGAGACAAGATTAACTTCAAATTTAGGTCATGTTGCTCAAGGGTTGTCCGGTTGAGGGTGTTAAACAGAAAGAACAAGAAAAAGAACCTGTGTTCCTGCTCAGCAAATAAATGTGTAATTCACCTGCTTGGGCTGGTGTAAGTAAATTGTTCAAGCCATGGGAAGAACTTTCATATTTTTGCTTTGGTTAAAATCCTGAAGATGTGCAACCTGTATTTACAGGTATGAGTTCATACAGGTGTCTGCTCTCCTGGTTGTTTGATCTTGGTGCGTTATTGTGTCTGTCCCATCGAGGCCTGAGTTTCTGTTATTTTTTGCAGTCTGAGGGTGAGGAGAGAGGATGATAGATAGCTGCATGGTCTTGAGCAGAAGGCTGAGACTGGGGGCTTCTCATTCAGAAGCTTGGTCCTTGTGTCCTTGTGAGGACATCTCCAGTACTGGGGTTTTCAAAGCAGCCTAAGGGAATGCCAAAAGTAGGATGGGAATTAGACTTTAAGGACTGTGTTGATGCTTAATTTCACATAGATGCCTGTGGCTGCCCCGTCCTTTGCTCACCCTTTGCCAGCTGCCCTCCAGAAACCTCCAGGGCCATTGGTGTCTAGGTACAGGATCCTGGGAATTTAGGACAACTGAATGCTGCCCTTAATGCCTCACGGTCTTATTGAATATTCAGGCCTCTAACTCCCTCCCTTTGCTTCCCAGCCAGTAATTTGGGGATAACAGAGGTGTCTGCTTCTCAGAAGTGCTAGCAGGATTAATGGGTGAGCACTTGGGAAGCGCTTTAAAGAGTAATGCCTTGAATGGTGGTGGTGTTACAGGGTGGCAGGTGACATTTGCTCAGTGCATGTGGAGAGTAAGACAGTTTGAGCCACCTGCGTCCACAACTTACCTTAAATTATGGTCCATGGGATAGCATTCCTCACACAAGGTTGCTCAGCAGAGCTCTGCTGACACGAGTCCCTCCTTAGCCTGCGATGGCGTTCTGCTGGGTTGCAGGCACGAGGAGTGGGTTCAGAGACACGTGTGCTGCACAGTTAAACGGCTGTTCCGACTCATTTGTGAAGCCCAGGGAAAGGCAATGCCCATGCATCAGAGCTGGAGTTTAATACACGATAGCTAAGTGAGCTGTCACGTCTGCAAAATCCCAAGAAGTCGGACAGCTCTGTGTTGTTGGTGCTTTTGAGGAAGGTCATGCAAGTAGCTCGTTTCACCATGGGCACAGCACTGTCGACCTTTACCAAGCACTTATTGCTTTTTATCATTGAAGGTGTTACTCTCAGCTCCAAACGACCTTTTGAAGGACAGAGCTGCTGTTAGGTTGTGCTGTACAGATGCAGAGCTCGGGTATGAGGCAGTCTCTCAGGCATTGTGTGGGAAACCTGCAGGTGGGCAATGCTTGAAGCTAATCCTTGCGTGGCTGTCGTCTGGGCTTGTCTTCATTTCTTCCTTTGCCCTTGTGCTTTGCTGAGAGGCAGAAGAGTTATCCGAATGACAGCTTGAGTCTGTCCCATTTGGTTCTCAACTTTCAAGATGCAATAGTGGAGTTATACAAAGTGATGATATGGTGAGGACAAATCAGAGAAGTTTGGAGTGCAGAGAAGATGGATGTGGGAAGGTGGGGAGAAAAGGAAGAGGAAATGGTGGTGGAAGATTGAATGTCACTTTGCTCACTTATGTCAAGAGTGACCCATGAGAGTGACCCATACAAATCCACATAGAAGGCCACTGGTTGCCACTTATATGTTAGCTCTGTGGGACTTGTCTCAGGCAAGGATGTAGAAAGAAAACCATGGCTTGATGAGGATAAAGGATAAGAGAATTTGTCAGAAAGGAGAAAAAACAAAAAAGTTGCGTCTTGAAAGTTTGTGCTAGTCTATTGTAGCTCTATGGTAGTCTATTAAGCTTTTTTTTTATTTTATTTTTGTAATGATTGGTTTTGCTACCTTTTAAAAATGTAATTTCTGTTATGTTTTCTGCTAGAGGTGAGGGGTCTTTTGTTCATATTCTGAAAAAGAATTTAAAACCATACATTTTGATTAGCTAGATTCAGCTGTTCAGGTCTGTTTGTCAATTCTTTATTCTTCCCATACTTTAATTTTCCATACCCCTGCTTCTGGAGGATCTGTTCATTTCCAAAAATTAGCTATTTCACGTCTGCCTGTCAGTTGCAGTTGTGTTGTTGGGTTCTTCCCCATGACGAGAATTTCCTTGGGTTGTAATCTAGTAAAACCAATGTGAGTTTTGCGCATGAATCTACTTTGCTGATCTTGAATATTCTATTTGTTGTTTTTTCTCTAAAATAATACTTCAGGATATTCTTGCATTTTCAGAATGTAAGAATACATAAGAATACATCCTTGAAGGAGGAATCATAAATAATGAGGTTTTCATGGATGTTGGATGTATGGAGACTCTCAAAGTAAGGAGAATCTTGTACAGAATTCCCTGTTTTACCTCCTACAGGAATACTTTGCTTTCTTTAGTGTAAAGGTGGTGGAAGTTACAGAAATAAAATGCCCAAAGGGGTGGGCATGGGAGGAGTTAGCCACTGCAATGCTTCGCAAAGCATTTAGTAGCAATTTGGAAAGCTGAACAGTATTTCTCTTTGCAGCATTTGTATGTGGCAAATGTAATAGCAAAACTGTCTGGTTAAAAATGGCCTGAGTTTTCCATAATATTTTTATATAAAAATTAATTATTGCAATTATTCATTAGGGGAGGCATTCACTAACAGAATGAAGTATGTATGTGCAGAACAGATTATTGCCTTTAAGGCAAAGATACATTCATATTAAGTTTTGCATAAACATAAATTGATATATAATCAAGTAGAGCGGTTATGGTGAGGTTCTGCATATTCAGCAGCTCTGAGAGAGGGGTTGGTTCATATCTTCCATCAGTCTTCAACAATGGAAACATGTAAATCATTTTCCCATGAAAATTTAGGTTAGAGTTGCAATGTTATTAGTCTGATTACTCAAAACAGCTTTTCTCAGAAACAGAGGCAGAGCAAAGAGCTAATAGTTAAATACTTGCCTTCAAAAACAAAATAAAATAAAAGCAGATTTTTTTTTTCAGTGGAAAGCATTGGTTAGTTGGGGCCATGGGAACTGTTTATTTAATGATGTAACGTTTAGTATAGTGGTATTTTAAAAGAATTGATTAGAAAGGATTTAAATACTTCTTTCATTTCTAGAATATCAGCTGATAACTTGAATGTAAACAGGAAAATACGGGTTCTTCATGTACCCAAAGGACGATAACGTCATGTAACTGAAGTGGGGTTATTGTGGACTGCAAGCAGCAATGCTAGATTCATAAAAAAATTGCTCTTAGCATTTTTTTTAATCCCAAACCACAGGGTGTTTTTGATTAACCGGTTATTCCTGGCCTCTCAAGGGAGAGTTTGGAAATTCAGAGTGAGAAGAAATAGCATGACACATGTAAGGGTTTGACATTGTTCTGGTTCAGATCAGCTCAAATGGCGTTGGGGACAGAACCAGCATGACTGAAAATGCGACCACAAAGTCTGTCTTAAGTCTGGTTTTTAAACCTGCTTTCTTTTTTGGCAGAAGAAGGCAGCATTGAAAGCGTGCTGCTGTTGGTATATAACCTGCAGATTTTCTTCCTTTTTCAACGCGTGGTGGTGATGATTGTAAACCTCCAGTTTACTGAAGTCTGGATGCTTTTTTGCATCTCAAATACCGACACTGTTGCCAGCTGCTGTGATTTTTGTTGCTAGTGTTTCAGGGACCGTTTCCTTACTCCCTGTAAAGCCCCAGCTACTACAGTGGGATTTCAGAAGAATTGCTGCGTTCACTTAATTTTCTTCCTTCCCTCAATATCCACCCCCATCTCACATATGTCAGTTTTTACATGCCATGGCTGCACAAAGCAGCTCAAAAATAGGAAGCATGTGTGCTCCAGAGACTCAGAAACCTGACAGCAAATAAAAAGAATTATGGTTTGAAAATATATACATTGGGCTTTTTCAGCCAGTCACACATTACGGGGGGAGGAGGGCAGTTGGCAGATGAAGTTTAAACCTTTGTGGTCAGCTGATCTGAGCCCCTGACCCCACGTACTGGTTACGCGTGTCAAAGGATCTTTGGCCAGGCGAGTACACCACACATTGGGAAAGGTGTTGGAGAACGTATGAAACATGATCTTCACATTTTGCTATAAATAACAGTTCAAATATTATTTTATTTAAATGCTTAGCCTCAGCATCCTGATGCTGCGACTGCAGTTGCCTCTAATCCCTGGGCAAAGCTATGTTTTAACTGATCAAAGATGTACAGGAGTATTGTCTCGTTTATTCAGGCAGGTCCTCCAGGTCATGGAGAAAATCATAGAATCATAGAATGGTCAGAGTTGGAAGGGACCTTCAAGATCATCGAGTTCCAACCCTCCTGCCATGGGCAGGGACACCCCTCACTAGAGCAGGTTGCTCAAAGCCCCATCCATCCTGGCACTGAACCCCTCCAGGTTTGGGGCATCCACAACTACTTCTCTGGGCAACCTGTTCCAGTGCCTCACCGCCCTCACAGGAAAGAATTTCTTCCTAATATCCAATCTAAATCTCCCCTCTTCCAATTTAAAGCCATTACCCCATATCTATGAAGGGATGTGGCAGGGCTTTTCTGTTTGTGATGCTGAGTGGCTTTTGGGTTGGTCTCGGCCTGGAGAGGCTGTGGAGACCTGGCTGACTTGGGCAGGCTCAGGACCAGACTGGTGCAGAAGCTTTCTTTGACTGTATTACTCAAAGACACAGGTCCCCAGTGCCCCCTCATACACTGTCAATAAATTCATGCTTGTGGAGACAGTTGATGGAAAGATTTGTGTACCTTCTGAACTCTTATGTGAAATAGCAAAACACAGCTTGAAGTTCCTGGTGTATATGGATGCATTTGTCATGGACTCCCTTTTTCTCCCAAATCCTTATTAAGTAAGAAGCAGCAGTAGCTGGTAATCAAAGACGTGAAATACATTTATTATCTGAAGACTAACAACCTGCTATGCAAACTGATGTTTTCAGTCTGCAAATGCAGGAACTGTACAAGGCGCCAGGATGCCATACAGCACTATAACTAAGTGCTTTTACCTGGGGCTTGTCCTTTTTTAAAACAAACAAGAATGTTGGTGGTAAATATGATGGAGACAATCCTGCCAGGGGAGGTGTGCATTTTCTACCTGTCACGATTGCTAAAAATATACCAAGTAAGTTGTGGGAAAAAGGTTTTTCAGACAAAAAAGGTTCTGTAGACGATTGTTCTGTAGACAATTGTAGTTTATTCACAGTGTTCATTTGGTGGGGGATAATCAGTCAGCAGTAGTTTGGAAAACAGCCTTTCTGGACTGCAGTTCCTTTAGGTGTCTTGAATATTCAAAGTAAACTTTTTGGCACTTTGTCAGTCACAGGGTTGTACCGACGTGGTGTTGGTGTTGCCTGCTGTGTCTGGGTCATTCCATGCTGTTCTCCATCTTATGTCTGATCATAATGCCATAACAGCCTTGCAATGCCAGTGGCCCCGAGTGCCAGGGTTCTTGAGGTTGGCCAGCAACCTGGTGGGATGAGTCAGGAGAAGCACCACTTCTTTGGTTGAAGGTGGATTACAGTGGCATTGGTTTTGGGGAGGCATATGAATGAGACTTCTTGGCTGAGACTGTGTGTTGTAGTCATTGATAGGGTCTTATCTGAACAAAGAAATTCTACCTCCTTTTGGCACATGGAGGTGCTTCCTGGTACTTACGGTTCTAGGTTTTGTGTAGTGCTGAGGTCCTCCAGAATCCCACTTTGGTAATAGATCTGTGTGGTAGGTGTCTACAGCATCTGTTGATTTATGCCAAGAGAACATGTTCCTTAGCATGACGTTTTCTGTTTTGAAAGTACGTGTTATCTGTAGTCTATATTTAGTGCTTAGTGACATGATTTAGTGATGGGGTTTTGTCAGTTAGGTTGATGGTTGGGCTAGATGATCCTGAAGGTCCCTTCCAACCTAGACAATTCTGTGATTCTGTCTTGCAATTTTAGAGATGCAGTGGTGCTTCTTAGTAGTAGACATACTTGTTTGCCTCGTGGCTACAGGGAATAGGTACTGTTTTTAGGCTTTCTGTCTTTGCTTCTTGCTTCCTGTCCCACTGTGACTGTGCTAGTGAGGGGTCACTTTAAATTCAGATTTTCCAGGATGTGTTCCTTTTTTCTGAATTTGTGCTGGATTTGAGAACCGTAAATTTGTCCTTGTTCCTGACACTCCTAGACACATCCTGATGCTTGGAAGTGTCTCTTGTGCATGCTGAGGCCATCTCTTTAGCACATGCGGAGAACTTATAGTGGATACATATGATGTATGGTGCATGTATGTTGTATGTACTGCATGTCTGTGTACACTGGATGTCAAACTCAAGTGTGGACTGTCCAGAGGTGTGGAGATACGGCCTGCTCGGAGCTTCCCAGCATGGCGAGGCTCGCTGGGCTTGTGCGGCTCAGTATGTCTGCAGTACTGCAGGGAGGCACAATTTGGTGGAAGAAGGTGATGGAGATAAGAATATTTCATTTCCTCTCAAGAGATTGACTTTGGTGGGGCGCTGGAATTCACCTCAGTTTGGGTTTAATTTTGCTGGCAGTTAGGCACTCTAGTTATAGGTCAGGACGCTGTTGCGCTACAAAGAGCAAAGGGATGGATTTCACCCCTCCAACCTTGCTCATTGAGCTGTGCAGTGGTTTACTGACTTGTTCCCACCAAGTCCGGTGAGGGTAAAGGAGTACTTGGACTTCAAACTGGAGAAAAACTTAATTGAATAGAGCTGGGCTTAAGTGCATGCAAAATTGTGAGTTATCTCTGGTTTGTGTGGGCAGTCTTGGAAGGGTCCTGTGTTCTATGAAATGTGTTTTATAAATTATAAAGGTGCTTGTTGATTTTGTTTAAAGTGTAATAGAGTGATTTTACAAATGGCTCAAATTTTATAAAAAAGAGTGAGCAGTGATTCAGGCAGGCAGAAATATTTAAATATATGGAGTATAAATGCATGTAAAGGACAGAGTTAGTGGCCCAGCAAAGAGTAAGCGTCTTGGGGTGGGTTACCTGAGCATTCATGCAGTAACCCTCAGAGAGGACTGAGGTTTGAAGCTCTGTCTGGCTGCGGAAGATCCGCTTAAAATAATCCACTGGTGGTTTTTCTTTTTGTTTTTATTTCAAAAGTGATCCATGGTATGGGTACTGCTTTGGAAAAAAAATCCATGTACTTCTAAGAGGTGATGTATTGTGCTTTTTGAAAGCCAGACCTCTCCCAGTTCCCTTGGCGTTGGCATCCAAAGGTGCTGTTTGCTAGTGAGTAGCAGGCACATTTGAGGCAAAGCAGGATAATGTATTACGCTCTGCTGCCATTACTGCTTCCTGTGCTGTATTTACTTTTGGATACCATTGTTAATCTAAATAGATATACTAGAAAATAGTCAGAAGGGAACAACAAAAAAAAACCTGGGGGGGGGGAAAAAAAGATTTGGAAGCAGAAGGCTTGTTATAGTTGTAATAGAAAAGACCGCGGATGAACTCTGTGCAAAGAGATAGAGGAATCAGGAGAGACAAAATATCTATAAATATGTAAAGAACAGTTTCAGAGCAGGCAGGGATCAATTATTTGCAGTCACTTGGGACATAAATAATGATGAATGCAGCAGCAGGGGAAAAAATAGGTGAAATTAATGGGAAAAATATGAAGATCACTTTGGAAAGGGCCATGGGACCTCTCCTTTAGATGCTGCAGGCTTTGGGTGGCAGGTACTGCCTCTTCACAGAGTCGTCGTGCCCTGCTGAGCACAGCCAATGGGAAAAATTATCTTACGTCCAGGTCTCAATGTCATGGAAGTACCTGGGCACATGCTGGGTTCGAGGTGCATGCTGGAGTCCCAGTGGTGGCAGCAGGAGCTCAGTAACTGCTTTCTTGGGTCACAGCTCAAGTGATGTTCCTCCAAAAATATAATTCCTCAACTTTTGCATGTTTAGATGATTTCAAAATGATTTTTTCAATGGTACAGGGAACCTAGAGCATTGAAGGAGATGTTTCCATTGGCATCTAAAGGTGTTAGTTCCAGCTTAAGAGCTGTGTCTTTAAAGACCCTCAGGCTGGATTGACCTCCTGGTAGTCTGTGGAGAACAAGAGTTGTTTGCAAAGGGTTTGAAGTTATTTCTGATGTGTCTGTAATAAATCCTTGGATGCTGTGGGTGTAAATAGTAACTGAGATGTTGACTTAGTCGGTGGTGAGGAAAATGCTAGTGACGGAGAGAAATTAATGGTTCCATTTAGACTTTTTGAGCGTTTCATTTTCTTCTGTGAGTGTAGCTCCCAAAGACATGCCATCATCTGACAGAGCTGAAGAGGTCTTTATGTGCCTAGGTCCAGAAGTAGGAGCCATACTCTGAGCAGCAAACACAAACAGATGTTTTTGGTCTTATTTTTTGGAAGTACCATTTACTTTCAGAACTGCATGTGTCTCCTTTAGAAACCTGGCCACCAGCTCTTCCCACAGGGCTCTTGTCCCTTCTTTGGGGAAACATAGGCACTTTTAATGCTGCTTAAGTAAAGCTGCCAATGAGGTAGGCATTGACTTCATTTGAAGCTGGATGCACTCAGCTGTGGTAAGGTCAGACCTTTGGTAAGGACATTTTTGGAGTAGACATCCAACTTGAAAAGCTGTTTGCTAAAATCCTAAACACGAATTTGCTTGTCAGGATTGCTTTTTTATTTTGTTGGTGCCTGGCATGCTGCAAGTCAGGTTTGCTTGTGGAAGAGTTTTGAGCTTGTCCTGTACTGTGGGGTAAATTTGGAGCTTTTTGAGTGTGGGGAGCATGTCTTCAGATGCCTTGGCATGGATGCGTAGCTGTGTACGTGCGAAGAAACCAGCCCTGCTCAGACAACGGTGTCCTTCTGAATGCTGCTCCTTCTGGGGAGAGAACAAATGAGTGAGAGATAGTAGTAATTCAGCAAATACAAGAGTAGAGCGCCTCGTGTCAGAAACCATATAGATTAGTGTGTTTATCAGTATTGACCCAGTACATTCACAGCTACACCCAGGCTTCTTACCTGTGGTAATTACCATCCATCTCGCCTTTCTCTTTGGTTTCAGTGTGAGCTGCAAAGAACCAAGGCTCAATTACCTGTGTTACAGGCAATGCAAACACTGCTCTAGAAGATGAAGCCTGTAATCTTCAGCATTTCTTATTCAAATGTGGTTATTCTGATTGCCACATTTCAAGCCTTTCTACAGTTAACCCTCTCCTACCATCTTGTTATTCCTCCTCTGCAGAACCTTTAAATTCCCATCAGCCTCTGTGGTAGATCTCGTGGTTCTGTGATTGTCCTTTGATTTCGATTTGTTTTGTTTTTTACCTTCAAAAGGAGACCCTGGGCTGAGTTAAGGTCTGATTGCTCAAATCTAGCATTTAAGCATGTGAGTTTGTCCTGCTGACTTCAGTATGACTTAAAAATCATATACGTGGACACCAAGGAAGATCCACTCATTCCCATTGTGAAGATGTGGGGAAGATGCAGCAGCGGCCTAGAGGCAGTGGAGCTCAGGAAAATGGAAAATTTAGCATCCACACTGCTTTTGTTCTTTTTTATTTGTCTCTATTTTCTTTGGAACTAAAAATACACAAAACTTCATTATCTTAGAAACAAAACCGAAAACAACCTTTTCTTTATTCATGAACTGATGTCTGTTTCAAAAGCTCTTCAGGAGGGAGAGGGGGGAGAAAAAAACCAAAACCCGTCACTTTCTTTATTTGCTTACTGGGTTGTTTACCTCCATTGGGTGCTGCTGGTAGAAATCCCGCAACAGACACTGCAAGGCAAAATGTGTTTCAGGAGACTTCTTAAATTAGCACCGTGATTCAGCGGGGTCCTAGGGCAGAAGCCTTGGTGCGTGGTGGAATTAGGAGCTAAAATCAGGCAGGAGAAAGAATAGCAGCACCTCAGATGGAAAGTGAGCAATTTGTGATTAGCTGTTAAAAGCAGCTTTCTCAATGGATTTGTATATGCCTGTGTCACCCAAGCATGGAAAACCCAAATCTTTCACCAAGCCCCCTGTGTCCCCAGGCACCTTCCAGCCCCCTCCTGTTCTCTATGCTGTCACTAGGCAAGAGACAGCATGCCCCCTGGCTCCTTCTGACCCTTCGTCTGTCAATTTTTGTTCGTTTTGGAGAGACTCCACATTTTTGGAAACATGATTCCCTCCCTCAGATGGGGCTGAGGGTGGCCATGGGTTCAGAAGGGACCCCAGGGGACCCAGAAGGTAATGAGCATCCCTGCCCCAGGAGAGCAGGCTGCTGTGGAGGGGCACAGCTTGGGTAAAGAATGTCTCACAAATTATAGTTTGGATGGAGAGGCTCATGCATTCAGCTAAGCATATTACATTTCTGAAAAGAAAACGGAAAATGAAAAAAAAACCTGAGCCTTTTCTGTTCTGTATTGCAAACCGTGGTGCAGATTTATAGACAATAACATTTCACATGTGAAAGAACATCTAAGAGTAGGAGATTTGGCTTATCAACGGTGATTATTTTTTCACTTTCTATTCTCCTGAAATTATGTCTAATAGCATTTTTAATTACCTTTTCAATATTGTTCTTTATCATAATAGTTTTACTTTTTGAGGCCATTATGTGTTTTCCATTTAAAACTAATCTTTTCCTTAAATTTCCTCTTTCCTCATGCTTGTTTGATGTCATTGAGTGAAGTATCAAAATGATTTCTTTTTATGATTTTTTTTTTTTTAGGGATTATATAATTTTATGTCAGATACTCTATTATGCATAAGAAAATAGAGCTAAACAAATTTCATGCTTCAGGATATAGCTGCTTCTCTGGAGATGAGGAGAGATGTTTTGCTGCATTGCACAGTTGCTAGGGTGCCTTGGTGTCCTGCAAGTGGCTGAGCAAGTGTTGAGCATCTTTGGGGGCACCCTGTGAAGGCTGGGAGAGGCCGGGGCACCCAGCACCTTCCAGGATTGCTCAGGACCTGGCAGCACTGAAGCCTGAAGACTTTTGCCATAGCGTTGGGTATTGCTTACTGCTGGAGGCAGGAACATCAACCCAGTGATCCATTACGTTAAAGCAAAGCACATATTATATACTATAGCTGCTAGACAGTTCCTACTTGTGGGGGTCTTGTCTCTGCTTCTGTTTTTTTTAAAACTTCTGTATAACGTGCAATGCAGGCAGCAATCTCTGCAAATCAAGTCCTTTGACTGACTTCTTGCACTTCGGCTGTTTGTCATGTTGCCACATTGCAAGTACCTGTGGTGATATTTTCCGAGAAGGTCAGCAAAACTGATGCTTTTATGGATTTTATTTTAACTTTGGAGTGGGAGGAAATTTCAATCAAAGTAGCTCAGTACTTCCAAGAGCGAGATTAAGGAGAAATACATTGCAAGGTCCAGGTGAGATATTTTGGGAGTGAGGATTTGGGGTCTGGCAGAGAAGCTGCCCAGGGGCAGACGCTACTCGTCCCTATCCTCAGGAGGATCTGCACAAAGCAGGTAAAGTGCAAATGCTTGGAAACGTGTCACGCTGGAGAAAGACCAAATTTGGCTGCTGGTTTCTCCCCCACAGCAGCATCCCTCTTTCCTCTCCCCAGCTGTACAGTAGCCATCCCCACCGGGGAAGCCCTTGCTGCTGGGCTTCTGGTCCCTGGGGCAGGTGAGTGCCCTTGATTCCCCGTGTCAGTGTCACAGCATTTCCTAGATGGTGTCACAGCTTTGGTGGAGCTGCCTATAATGGGATTACCAGGCTGCTGCTTTGTGTTCCCATTCTCCCTTAACTCCAGCCTCTGTGCTCTCAGTGGTTTAACCAGCTGTATGAAGTAACACACAGGTGATTTTGCACGCTTTTTGGAGACAAATTAGCCCTTGCTTAGGTAGTGTGGGAAGCTGTTACTTATATCCACAACCCCTTAGTGCATTTCCTTGCCTCAGTGCATTCTCATTTCAGAGCTTTCATTGGGCTCAGGTGCCTGGGGTTCCCCTTCCAGCAGCTGCAGGCATGGCCAGCGGGTCTGGGAGCTCCTGGTCTCATCTCTGAGCAGCTCGCTTTGTCCTTGGCAGGGCTCACAATCAAGTGGCAATTCTGCCTACTAAGGAAGGATGTTTTCTGTTTGCAGCCTCTTCTTATACCTGCCCTGTTGTCTCCAAGCAGAGGGTGATCAGCAAATTGCTCAGCCCCCTGCCAGGGCCGTGCCCTTCCGGCTGCTGCAGATCCCAGCACAACGGTGGCTCTGCTGGATTAGCTTTATTCATTCAAGAGAGATTTTTCTGATAGGTGTCTGCTGCTATTTCATGGTCCTGTTCTCTTGTGCTTCAATTTGGAAGTGTGGTTTTTGTTTGGGTCTTTTTGTGTTTTTTTTTTCTTTCTTTTTTTTTTTTCTTGCTTCTGCAGTTTTCCAATAACTGAGCAATAGTTTACGTCTGCTCCGCAGTAAATTTAATTTTCAGTGTGCTGGCCTAGTTACATAAGTGATCCGAATCCCTCTGGATCTCTCTTGTGGTTGCTGTGTATTTACTACTCCCTTCAGTTTCATGTCATCAGCAATTTAGCAATTTTACAGCTGGTTTCTCCAAGTAATTTATAGACATCATCAACAGGGTGGAATAGATACTGAAAATTTGCTGCATAGATCCCACTGACTTAAAATTAACTACTTTTGTGGGAGCAAGAGTAATTGACGGGGGGTGACAGCAAATATTCATCTCTCAGGCGGCCAACGTGTGCACATTGATGGCCGGGAGGTAGTCTGGCCATAAATTTTAGTGCCAGTGTTGGGGAGTTTGGGATCGATGCTTCTGAGCGTTTCCAGCTGGATACCTGCGCTGATACATATGAGCTATTGCAGCCACGTTAACGACTGGCACTATTGTCAGCATCACCTTGAAGGATGCTTGCAGTGAGATACTAGCTTAATTCCTTCCCTTGGGAGATACGGGTATTTCTTCTGCTGCTCCTTTGGAAGCAGCGCTTAGGGCAAGGATGCTAAATTTCCATCATCTCCACAAAATAAGAAAAGGAGAAGAGATCCTAAGAAGCAGCATGTGGCTGAAAAAGTCTTCAGCTTGGCAGCATGTGGAGTGAAAAAAAGGGATGGAAGGAGGTCTGTGCAGAGCTGCCTGAGCATTTCTCCTGTAGCTGCAGAAACTGCCCAGCACTAGGCTGCTCTTCCATAGGTTGCTGGCCCCTTAGAGAGTATATAGCAGGAGCAGGCTCTGTCCTCCAGGAAAGTCCAACCCTAAGGCGTTTTGCATCATTGTAAAATCCGTAGCATTGCTGACCTCAAGGCTGTTATGAGGGATGTGAAACTGGGGGGGATGACTCACTCTGTCTAGTAATTCAGGATGAAAGCTGGTGTTCCCCAACCTTTCTTTGACATTTGAGAGGTGTCCCTCCTTCCCCTTTGAAGAAAAGTAGACTCAGAGTGCTCTATCAAGTCTCACTATGGCTATTTTGTGTTGAGGACTTTCTTTATGACTGCAGGCACTGAGGACTGAGTTAAAACAGTAAAAAAAAAAAGCTGATTTTAGGAATCAGTGGGGAGAACAGGTCCCTGCCCCAGCTGGCTTGCTCTTCCTCTTTGCCGGGGTGAGCTGCGCTTAGAGAGATGTTACCGCAAACAGTTATTCTGAAGGGCAGCAAAACACATCCATTCTCATGGGGAATATTAGATGTTGACCTTTAGCAATAATTTAACTGTTGCTAGAAATTTTTAGTGAATCATACATGGGCTTCCCCAAGAAATCTTGGTTTATCTAGGGAAAAGAAATCTCTCGCCTCTCTTCTGGGTGAGAAGGAGATGCATTGCAGGTGCTGCGTGCGTCGGTAGAAACCCACTGGGTATGTGCCCATGAAGAGCAACCCGCCCTCCCTCTTTTTCCAGTGGGAGAGTGTTATGAGCATCACAAAAACGTGTTTTGAATGTTGGCAAGATTTGTCTCAGCCCTGCCACTGTTTCCAAAAAAAAAATAATAATAAAAAAAAAAATTCAAACAAACCAGCCCTTTGAAAAAGTGATTTGGATATTAAATAGTTCTAATTGCTTTTCTCTGCAGTGTGAAAACAGTCCCCTCCCTGCCAAACACACCTGTGATCACTGGTATTTTCTTTTTGCTTATCTGTGCATAACTGCTGTATGTTCATGGTGACATTTCATACCTGGGTTTGATACTCTTTGTTTTGCTGCTTTTGCTTCGCTTCTCAAAAGGGATGAGAAAATTTCAGCCTTCCAAGGTACAAATAAGCTTCTTATCATCATAATATCAAAAGAGCGATTAAGGGAGAATTTCAGCTCCTTTTTCTGGTTGATATTCAGGTTCTTTTCCAGTTTTCCATTTGTCCAAGTAATCCCTTCATCCCAGAGTCGACTCTTGATTTCTCAATTGATTGGAGCGCTGCTGAAGCAAAGAGTGAAGACTGGCAAAATTGGTCTCTGGAAAAGCACCCTGGTAATTTAATTACTAGCATAGAGTGGGTGTTGTTTAAAACCCACTACATATTTAGTTCCTCATAGGCTTTAAACAGGCATATTGGTGCTGCTTTCCCTAGTTTAGTTCAGGAAATTCAGCCACAGGCACAGTTGGCGGTAGCAGTAAAGGAAATGTCTATAAATATATAAAAACACATTTATGTACTGTTGCCAATACTTTTAACACAGCAAAGGTCTAATTTCTGAGGTTTCTCTTCGAAGTGGGAGCTCAAAAGTCAACACGTGCCCAGCAAGGCAGGCTAATTTGCCCTATATTCATTACTGCATCCTGCAAGCTGTTAATGGGTCACCTCAGAGGTGCTGGAATGTCCTGTCTGAAGACCATTAACGAGGTGCACACATGCCTCTTGGCCCCTCTAGGCACCTGCTCCTGCCCGAAACCTGCCCTGCAGCAATGCTGCCCACACTGAGCTGCCCATCAGTTGACAAAAGCTAACGGGGGTGAGGAGGACTTAATAGCATATAAAACCTGCACCTCATGTAGGGTTCCCCCAACTCCCCCCTTAGTTTTACATGACCCCAGGGAGGCTGAACGTAAATAGGACCAGACCTGCCATGGGTCAAAGGAACAAGGTAATCAAGAAGGCAGAGTTCTCCCAAGGGGGGTTGGGCTTGCCCAGGCTGAGAGCTGGGATAATGAAACTGCTCAGGAGAAATGTCAGCTTGAAAGAGTATGTGCAAAAAGCCAGTTATCGCAGTGAGATCTGGCCATGTGCAGGACAACATGCTGGTTTGGTCTCGCCAAGGGTTAGTTTGTAATGGTTACAAGGGTGACTGCTTGCCAATGTAAATAGTTGGATTAAAAAAAAAAAAATGTATAGGAGAGCAACTGTGGATGTGAATAACCTGCTCTTTATTTAGAGGATGTGAGAAAATGTGTAGCTCTAATCAAATTTGCTGGGGAAGTGACCGCAGAGGAGATTTGGGAGTGATGAGGAAATGGAAATGTTTGCCTGGAGGAGAACAGCTGAGCACTGTGGCAGAGACCTGGGGACACTGGGAAAGGAGACCCTGCCAGAGGGTAGTACCTCTGTCTGTGGGTCCTCCCTTGGCAGTGGGGGCTTTGAGGGGGGTTGTCCCCACAGTGCTTCCAGGGCTGAGGCTGTGGGGGCAGAACAGTGGGTTTTGTGGCTGCTGTCCCTGGGGACCTGGTTAGTGGAGAAAAGGAAGAGATTTTTTTTTTAATATATTTTTTATTTCCTTCCCCTGGGGGCCTGGCCAGCCTCTGTGCCAAGCTTTGGGGGTTGTATGTCCTTCCCTTGCTCTCCCCACCACTCGCTTATGAGGATGACACAAGGTGAAGCATCCTTCCTCTGCCAGGTTGGGATGCTTCTTTGCAAGGCTGGGTGGAAATGAAGGGCAGGCTGAAGCTCAGCAGCAAACTTTGCAGTTCTGTGCTAAATTTGTAGCCACTAGGGCTAAGGGTGCTTTAATTTGGTGAGTCATCGCTTGTTCTTATTAAAGAGTCTGTGGGGACAGCTTTTCTGGCACAGGTGGTGGGGCTGAGGGATGAAGGGGAGCTGCTGTGTAGTGTGTAGCCAAAGAACTGGTCCCAAAGGCATCAGCTGGAGCAGGTCGGGAAGGCATTTTCTTGCAAGAGGCTATTGATAGCCCAGGACCAAATAAGAGAAACCTGGTCAAGAGTGATGGTGCTCAGCCCACAGGCTGCCACAGGCTGATGTGGGGAACAGCCATCCTGGCTGAGTACCCTGTGGGGCCGGAGCTGAGGTGCCCCAGCTGTGGGTCATGGAAACACGGGCAGGATGGATGTGTTGATAAGGCTAGGAGAGTTGAGCGGAGAGGAGTGTCTATCTTTCTCCGCCAGTTTCCTTTGCTAAGACAGGAAAAAATAGAGGATTTCAAATCAGAGCATGCTTTCCATGCATCTTTCTCCCTTTACCGTGGCAAGCAGAAGCTTGTAGTTTACTTTTTAAAGCCAGTGCCTAAGTGTGTATAAATAGATGATGCCTGAAGGGAAGAGCTTTAGAGAACAATGATGTTAGCCGTGCTTTTCAGTAAGTTAGCTACTGTTGAAATACCTGGCAGTGTCTTATTGCAGCTAAAGGTTTTGAGGCTGGATAGTATTCTCTGGACTGCAGCAGTAGCCGTAGGATGTGCCATGGGTTGTGTTACCAGTCTGTTACTGCTGGTGGTGGTGGTTTTGTATGTGGCTCTACAGAGAAACCCTGCTGAAGTTGGGGGGGCAGTTCTGCAAGGTCCAGTGCAGGTGTAATTCAAAACACAGACCTTCCTCAAATTACTTATACTATTGACTTAATAAATGGCAGTAATGATTCTCTTTTATCCTGCTTTTGGGTTCGTAGCTTCTCGGTATAAAACCCATTATGATTTCCTAGGAAATGACATTTTGTTGTCCGTGTTTGGTGGAATTTTTGGTTTTTGAGACGTGAGACAATAACCCAGAAAATCACTGAGCAAAGCTCTTGAAAAACTGGTGCCGTCTAACTCAAACTTGCACCTTAGTTGACCTATTTCAGGTCCAGAGGTTTGGTAGGAGACATCTTTAAGTTGACATTTAATGTGAATAATTAGAAATAATCTTAATTTTTGTTGCATTCAGAATAAGCAAATAGCTTCATGAGCACTCAGTAAAGTTATATTAGATGAATGAAGAGCAAGATGTAGTGCCATGCAAGGCAATCAAAAAGAGGCATTCATATTGGACTATCTTTTTATCATGAAAATTAATTATATGTAGATACATAAAAAGTTAAACTGATGTTCACCTAATCTTCATTGCTAATTGGAACTCTAAATAGCTGTGTTATGTTTGATAACAGATTGATTGACCTGAGCAAAGCTTGCATATCTCTAGGATGGAGACAACTGAATTATCATTCAGAAAAATGTAAATATGATTATATCATATCCCACAGTTTATAGATACTTTCTTCAGTATTTTTCATTAGGTAGCAGTAGGCTCAGTGTTAATGTCGCCATGATTATAATACAGCCTTTATGGATGCAGGAATATGTTCAGGAAGCATCACATCCTGTACTGGAAATCAGGCTTGGAGACCTGATCCCATTCGTCAGGATGGATGATGAAAATTTAAACTAAAGTAGCTGTAATCTTATTTATTTTTTTTTAATGTTGAGTTGATGTCCAAAACCGGCACATATAACAGCAACATCCTTAAGAAGATGAGAAAGAATGATGGAAAACAGAAACTCATATAAGTTCCTTAGATTCAGTGTTACACTTGCAACTGAGAAAGAAGTGTTAGTCCACAGGGCACTAAGCGCCACATCTTTAAGTGGTCCAGAGCTACAGTTTTCCAGCAGGCATTCAGGTGCTTTTTGTTACTATTTTTCCTTTAGAAAAACTTAAAGATCTCGGGTATGCAGAGGAAAGAGCTCTAGAAGTTCCTCAGCAAAAGCAGCTGCAAGGGGATAATGGGACTGAGTCTAATTGGAATATTTTTGGCACTTTTCCTCTAAATAATTAACGATGCTGTTTTGCTGAAGCTGAGCCATTCTGCTAAGGTGTTTTGATTTCAGGAGGGTTTTATTAGATTCTGAGATTTAACAGGGACCCCCTCCTCATCTACCACTCCATCACTTAAGAGAAGGTGGCAAGAGGTGTGTTGGGGTGAGGAAAGGAGGGAAAAGGAAAAATAAATAGAAAATCTGAATTGTTCAGTCTGTTGTGTCCCATGTTGAGTTTTCCTGCTGCTAGTTGTGCCTGTAAAGCTTCTAACTTACTCAGCAGAGAGGTCCCCAAAATGTAAACTAATCTTCAACTCAAAAAAGTTTTTTGTCCTGGGGAAAGAAATCTCTTAATGAGCAGCTATTCTCATTTGGGCAGCTCAGAAACTTTGAGTCCTGCCTTGAAGTATAGTATCGATGTCTCCATATTCAGAGGTTTGACAGGAAAGTGTCTTTTACCACTTTGGCAGGAGCAATCCCTTGGGTAGGAAGAGCTGACGTTACTATCTAAGGGAAATCTATGTTTTGTGGCTGTATTGTACCAAATGCAGCATGCGGTAAAATCTTACTAGGTTGAAGGAGGTTTTAGATAAAACACATTGTCAGATTACCCCAGCAGCTAAAATAGGTAGGAAAGCAACAGCTCTGTGGGCAATCTAGTGATTGAAATGTATTGAAGATATCTTCAGACGGCTAGTCTGAAGGTGTAGTGTGCGTGCTTATAAGGTAAGACATCAGAGGCCAAACCTCCAGGGATAAAAACGGGCCTGTGATCTGTCCTCATTTGAGGACATTGATCATGTCCTCTCATGGAGAGGAATGCTGGACCTGAAAGCTGGATGCTTGCATGGACAGTAGTCATGCTGCATGCAGGAACATGGATGGAGTGAGTGTTTGCAGCAGGACCCCAAGAAGCGGAATAACGAAGCTGCCTGATGTGCCCCACTCCTTGGGACCTGCTGAAACCTGTGTTGGAAGCCATGCAGGAAGGCGCTATCCAGTGTGAGCAAGTGATGTCTTCCAGCAATAGTCTGGAGCTGAGCATCGTTGCACAAGGCACACGTTGCATGCTGCTAAGTCTTGGTTCCCTTGAGAAACCCGGTACGTTGATTCGATGTTTCTTCAGCATAGTATAAATGAAGCTTCTGCTGACAAGGCTTGTACCTTGGAGTCATCTGAAAAGTCCTTGTGAGCAGGAAGCTGTGGCTGGCAGTGAGTGACCCCAGCTACTTACAGCAACTGGCTTTCAAAAGGTCTTTTTTTAAAGTGGCGTTAGTGTGCAGTGTGTGATTTATAGTTCAACATATTTCATAAACTTGGAAATGAGTCTCAAGGAATAAATTCCCCTTTTGACCACTGTCAGAAAGTTTCAATAGTTTGTTTATCGTATCTGTGACAGGTCTTTGGTGTGCCTGAGAAATGATGGTTTGGGGCGTTATCTCCTTTCCCAAGCCTGCATTTGCACCAGAGCAGTATTGTCTAGTTCATAGGGGACAGCAAATACGCAAACAAGGATTTGGAGCAGATGTGATTGCAAAGGTAACTGCATTGTCATTCCTTTTGCTGGAAGCATACTTGTAATTTTAGAATTAGATTTGGGTGGGAATGTACTTAACTTGTTTATAAATACACCCACATGGCAATTTTATTTTATTTTTTTAAATGTCCTCTATTACAAAACAGAGGGCAGACAGTGCTGGCTGAAACATCACTTATACCCTGGCTTCCTGTGTTCATCAACAGTGGCTTTCTAGTCTTCTAATCACTCTTTTTTAGCCAAAAAACCCAAGATGCAGATGTATGGGTCTGAAATCTTACGCAGTTCCAGGGCCTGCCAAGCTCCTGGCAGACACCTCGAGTCTTCTGTCAGATGATTTCAGGCCCATTTTTCCTCCCAGTGAGTTACTTCTCAATCCTTCAGAGTCCCTGCCATTCTTCAGTTTAGGGAAGATGCTCTGTGACCTCAGGTAGTCATCAAGAAGTCGGTGGATTTGTATCAGCTGGAAATCTCAAACGGCAGTTAAAATAGTGCTGTGTTGTGGGAGGATGGGAAGATTGTGAATGCTTTGCCTGGGGCCTCTGTGCCTCGCATCATGACAACCTGGCAGAAAACTAAACTTAGTCGACCTCACCTCTCTGTGTAAAGTAGGGATGTCGGCAACCACAGTGGGAGCCTGGTGGAAGTGCTTAGAGATCCTGAAACAGAAGGGTCTACACTTGTCTGTGTATTTGTCAAAACCTCATTCATGTTCTTTTCCCTCTGTTTAGCACTAAACAAGCAGTGTGTGTATTGCAGCTAACCATTTATGTAATGATGGAGTCATTAGTTTACCATCTTGAGCCTGGGTGATACCAGCCAATGAGAGTTTTGAAAGCAACTTCCACTCTTCAGTTAGCACTGTCCTTCCTGTCCTCACCCACCAACGGGAAGAACTCCTAATCTCTGTTCTCAATAATGGTGTTTACTACCTCTCAGACATGGAATCTGTCGCACACATCTATCATACCTATAAAAACAGCTCGGGTAATTATTTCAGGAGTCTACCCCATTATGCCTGGTAGGATATCTTTGCCGGTTTTGACGGAGTTTTGCCTATTCAGTTTGTAAAAAGTCTTCAACGTGGGAAATCCCACAGGCTCCCTCAGGCAAACCTCCCCAGTGTTATCTTTACCACTGGAAAAAAAAAGCCTTCCCTAATTTCTAAATTAGATCTTCCTTGCTGCATTTGTGCCCCTAAGTTCCTGTTCTGTGCACTGTCACTGTGGAGAACAAATCAGTTCATTTCTATTTGCAGCAACCTTTGATGTCTTTGCTGACCTCAGAGCAAATCTTACCACTCCGCTCTCACAGGTCCAGACCTTTGATTATTCTTGTCCTCATCAGTGTAGTTCCTTCAGTTACCCGAATTTTTTGTTCCAAGTGCAGATGGCATACATTTGGAGATTTGGGTTTTTTAGTAACACTACTTTGCTAGATGTATATAACTTCAACCAATGAGCATGTTTGGTTGACTGAAAGTAGCTCATGAGTCTTGAAAACTTTCTTTTATAGACTTGGTACTCAGTCAAGTTGCCATTCTACTGGTTTCTTATATCCTTGTTTCTCAGTCTTGTGGTCCTAGCAAATCGTGTTCTTATTTTTGAAGGCTTCTTAGGAGTATTGGTGATCACTTGTTTTGTTTCCTTCTGGGATAAATGCTCTGGTTTCTTTCCAGTTTCAGATGACAGCAGGTGATCAGCAAGGGTGTAACAGAATGTATGCACAGAGGAAAAAATCTAAATATCAAAAAAAATCACGCATTCTGGTAAACTCTGGATTTTCCTTTAATATCTGTGGTTGTCAGACATTATCTGACCTGTCCCTGTGGGATTTGATTGTATGGCTGCTTTGCTTCCCAGCCCTTTTGCTCAGTAATTTTCAACCTCTATTTGGCAGTTTACAATAGATTACCTATGAGGTCTCAGCAGAAGTAAGTCTAAAAAAAGCAAACTGTCAGGCATTCAACTGAACTGTGTGTCTGTGGTGCCACTGGAAAGCTTTTAGGAACTCAAGAGTGAAAAAGGGTTAAAACCACTTAAAACTCTCCCCCATTTCGAAAGTAAATAAATACTGTTCATATGCTGTAGCTTGGCTCTGAGCCCCTTTCCTGGAGAAGCACTTCTCTTTGTTGTCGGAGTTTCAGCAGAAAAAAACCCAACTTTAGATATTCTGACTGTGATCCATCAATTGGAATAATTACGAGAAAGATCTTATAACCTGTATTGTTAGCTGTTTGTTAAATGGGGTAGTAAGACCAAGAATGATAAGATTTTCTCATGAGCAAAAGTAGCCACGATTACAAATAATATTAATTCCTCCNTTTGCTTTTCTGAAAGCAGAGGATGTTTTAACAATAAGCATCCGTTTTTAAATAATACCATCTGAAGAAGACTAATATGTGTGTGGAGTTGCACTTAAGTCATTTGCAGACTATGCAGGTTTGTAAATGACTCCCTGACACTTTGAAAAGCTGCTTTTCTCCGTCCTACAATAAAATAATCCACAAGGTCACAGAACATTTGCAAATGCTCACAAGGTACCATTCATGCAAGGTGGCAGGTGAAGGAGGAGTCATAAATAATGACAGAGCCCTTTCTTTTTGTCTTTGGTGAGCTTGGGATCAGGACATGGTAACTAGCTGGCAAATGAAAACTGAGCTAAAAATATTTGCATAAACGATTTGTTTCATGGCCATGAATGCTGAATGCACTGGGAACCTTTACAGCCTCTTTGAAGATCATTTGAGGCATATAAGGATAAATTGTTTACGTAAATAATGAGCAGCTAGCGATTTGACAAGATTTAGGTTTGGCCGCTCTGAAAGACAACCTTTCTAATATGCAGATGGAAAAAAAAAAATAAATCCTAGCTTATTTATCTCACACAAAGTTTTCGAGAGTGAGAAGGGTTTGCTGTGCCTCAGGGAAGCCTTGTAAATCTCCTGTAATAGGGGGCTTGCCATGACACTAATAAAAGAGACGGTGCCATATCCAGGTGCATTTATAGAGTGCTTTTATACGGACTGAGTTTGCAGTCGACAGAAATGAGGGGGAATTTACTCGGGCAGAGGTGGTTTGCTTGTTCTCCCTGTCAAGACAGACTTGATGCCAGAGGCAGGAGTCGAGTGAGTTCAGGGATGCTCAAAACCTGGTTGCATTCTCCTAGTTGACTTGCCCAATTTAAATTGAGAGAGGGGAGATTGAGGTTAGATATGAGGAAGAAATTCTTTCCTGTGAGGGTGGTGAGGCACTAGAACAGGCTGGCCAGAGAAGCTGTGGCTGCCCCATCCCTGGGAGTGTTCAAGGCCAGGCTGGATGGAGCTTAGAGCAACCTGCTCTGGTGGGAGGTGTCCCTGCCCGTGGTAGGGCGTTGGAACTTGATGATCTTTAAGGTCCCTTCCAACTCTAGTCATTCTGTGATTCTATGAATTTTTTTTTTGATTTGGCTACAGCTAGTGGGATTTTTGGGGCTAGCATGGGAGAGGTGGGGCCTCCCAGAGGCCTGCAGGTTCCCACCCCGCCCTCGGTGGCACAGCTGAATTTTAAGCATGAGGGGTTTAAGTGCCTGGCTGAATACCAGGGACTGTATTCCTGGCAGTCCTGGCATCTGAGGGGAGGGGACTTGGAAAGAGCTTTTGTAGCAATGCTGAAAAACAGCGGCTCCTCTTTAGCAGTCAGCGTTTATTTGCAAACCCTGAAAAAACTCTTGTTATTTATTCTGGTTTTTCCCTTGTTTTGAATCCTGCTCTTGGTAGGCTGATGGCTTTCAAGAGTGGTCAATAATAGATGTATTGATTAGAGGGATGTTGTCTTTAATGTTTTTGAGGAGTGATGGGAATAACCAGATGGATGTGAACAAAGTTGTTGGTTGAGAAACTTCAAAGTTTTGCTTAGTCTGTAGGAAGCAAATCTGCAAATTGGATCTGGAATTAATCAGAAATTCTTTTTTCTTTTTAGTGCATTTCTCATAAGCAGAGTGTACGCAACTGGCATGCAGCAACATTTTCGGTATTCTTTTGGGATATATTTTTGTTTGTTTGGGAATTAAAGCTGCTGCACCTGTAACTCACTTTTAAATATGTAATTTCAAAGAATGTGATAAATTTCTTTGCCTGTTGGTAACATGGGCTTGAAGAACTATTGAACGTGAAGTTTTATTAACTGTAGCCCTGGCAGTTTCAAAGATACTGGTTGTGCTGGAAGCTTTTCTGACAGGTCTTATTCATAATGGCCTGAATGTGTCCAAGGCAGCATGATCTATAGCTTTTAATCAGCTAATGGATTGAACCTCACAGTGAAACTCAACTGTATTCAGGCGGGTTAGAACAGAAAGGATTTTGCAATTTTACAGTTTTCAGACTGGGGCAAGTTTCTGATGGAAGCAGCAGCATCATTCCTGGCTGCCGGTGAATGACAAAGCAATGTTATAACACAGAATAAAAGCTTGCATTTAGCTCAGCTTCTCCAAAGCCGTTCTAATGGCCTTTGCCCTTGTCCTGTTTTAGGATTTTAGATCTTTATATGGCTGTGTTTTGGTCAGCTATGGGTAAAAGCAAGGGAGATTACCACAATTTAGGGATGGTTTTCCACTGTAGAGCTTTATAATCTGTCCTTTACTCCTGCGTTGCAAGTTCAAATAGGTAAAAAATGCTATGTAGAGAAATTGGCAATGGTTGGGGTCATCACATCTTGTACTGATTGTTGCTACAGTGCTGGGCAGGATGTGCTGTCGAGGTGTTCCAGCAGTGGGAGAAGTGGTTTGGCATGGCCTGGGATGGCACCTTGGAGTTCAAATCCAGGCATGTGGGCTGCGTGCCCCCTGAGTCCACATAAATATACGTAGGGTGTCTGAAGCAGCATACTGAAGTCTGTACAATTTCCCTTGTCAGAATTTCTTCATGTCTGAGAGCTCTTCATGTTGATTAACGAGGTTGTACATTTCCATATTTAGTTCTTCTGTCAACCATTTCCTTTTATCTTTTAGGCCAAACTTCCAAGATTGGGGNTAGCCATTGGGAAAAAAAAAAAAAAAAAAAAAAAAAACAGAAGAGAAAACTTAGAGAGGTTGTTTTAGGTCTTGTGGAGTAGGAGTTGCTAAGGGATAGAGAGGAGGAGTCATTCTCCTTTGAGCAGAGTGAGAAGGTGAAAATTTCCCCATAAGTATGAATTCACCAAATTTAACGTGTGTGTGGTGAAGGCCTCAAGCTCTGTGGCTGTAGTTGTAAGGTAAGATGAGCCTTTCTTTATTTTTTTTCTTTTCTTTTTTTTTTCTCTCATTCAGAAAATAAGTGAGGAACTGACCTCGGGGTCAGCCAGCACTGCTGCAGGTGATGCCCTGGGCAGAGGGGATGCTGTTCACAGCCACACTTACCCTGGTGTAGGTTGAAACTGGCTTGCCTGCCCTTCCAAATTGATGCCTGTAGGGTAAAACAGACTCTCTTCCCTTTAAAAGATGTCAGGATTCTCAAATGTTGAAAGGTGGTATTCACACCTGGCATTGCACAATGAAGACACTATATATTTTATTTAAAAAAAAAAAAAAAAAGTGAGAAAGAAAAAGCTCCATTCCTTGACAATACTCTTTTTTTCTTTTTCCTTTCTTTTTTTTAAAACAAAAAAGAGGGGTGGGGTTTTTTTTGTGGTGGTGTTGGATTTTAGTGTGTGTTTTTGTGTTTGGGGTTTCTTTGGCTTGTTTTTTAGGAGGTTTGTCAGTCCCTGTGGAGTGGGATGCTGAGATGACTGTTAGAAACACGGACCTGCAGAGCTTTTAGTCTATCTCATTTAAGTCACAGGGAGTGGTGCGGAGTTGCTGGTGGGGCTGGGAAGCATCCTGATGAGCTTCCCTTCCTGCCAAGAGTAAGGTGGCTCTGTGCAGCAGCTTTTTTGAGGGGGGGTGTCCCCCAGGACAGCCCTGAGTGAAAAGCACGCTGGTGGGTGCCTGGGGGACAGGGCTGACCTGCTTGCTCCCAGCCCTGCCCCATGCACTGTTTCTTTTTGGCAGGAGAAGGTGTCAATGTTGGGGAGCCTTGGAGGTGCAGAGCCTCCTCCTCCCTGTCCTGCTGCTACGCTGGGGTAGGTACCGCCAGCGAGTATTTAAAGGGATTATTTTTACACGCTGTTACTACACAAGCTGGAACATGATTCAGCCCTTAATTAAAATGCCATATTTAGGAGCTATCTGCATACAAGCAGTGCTGTTTTCCCACATGTAAAAGGCTTGTACTTCAGCTTAGCAGGGAGACAGCCCAGAAAGACAGATTTTTAAACTGTCGTGGGGAAACTTCTCTTTGCAGAGCGTCATCTGTGAGCAAAGGTAATTTGGGCTGGAGGACTGGCCCTGCCAGCAGTGGAGCTGTGCTGAACCTCACACCTTACACTGGCAAATGTTTTTGCAACAGTGGGTGGAGGAGGAAAAAAAAGGAGAAATAAAGTCTTCCTCCACATAGGACAGGAATGATTCACAGCCCACCTTTGTTATTGCTGTGACTTAGCGCTTGCCTTGCCCAGGAGGTATGTCACGCTAGGTTTGCCGTGCAGAGACATGAGGTGAAGTCACTAAATCAAACCATTTCACTTCAGATGGGAAGGGAAAGAGACTGGTAGGTGGTAGGGAGAAGGTGGTACTTCATGGGGTTGCAAAAGCGAGATCTACGACCAGTGAGTGCACTGGTTTCGCACCCAAAATCTGCAGCAGATCCGACGTGAACCCTCTCTGCCTTCTGCAAAAGCAGTCTGTAGAAGAGAAAGCGAGTGAGTTATTTTTCTGGAGAAGTTAAGAAGTTGTCCAATATCAAATTCTCTTCAGTGTTTGGAATGGGTGTATTGCTCATTTTGATGAGTTTTTGTGAGAATAAGCCTTTGGTCCATTACTCTCAATGTGATGGGTGGTGATTGTGGATCTCAAACTTGATACGGCAGAGGGTGAGGTGACTTGTTCACATCTCTTCTGCTGGGAAAATTAGTATTCCTGGGCTGGTTAGCTATCATTATGGTAGTAAGCCACATGAAAAAAAAATGTTTTGAATATGTGTTTTCATTTTGGCTCGCTATTGCTTGTGTCAGAAAATGGTACAATCTGCGGAGTTTGGTGATGGTGGAATTACGGCGGCTGTGAACCTGAGGGGGCCACTGGTGATGGGGAGGTAGTGGAGGACCAGTTCACACCTTGGTGTGGGGAAGACCTGATGCCTTTGCAGTGAGGGGATGCCCACGCTGGGGCTGTGCACTGCTGCAGGCTGAGCTCAGCCTGCATGTTGGCTTGTGGGTTACAGGGCAGCTGTTTTGGGTGGGAGTGAGCCCACTAGAGCCCTGCCTTGTGCAGCCGTTGTAGCTGCTGTTTGCACCATATGAGCAAGAACGCCTGGCTGGGCAACACAGCTGCTCCCAGCATCTGGGCTCCAACTCTTTGTTTGTAGTTAGGAGGTTTCCCAACCCTTCCTTGCCGCATCCTTCCCAGTTCTGTGTGTTTCCTGGCATTTCAGTGAACTGAAGAGTAACTGAGTGGGATGGAGGCCTGCCAAAAATCTGCATGGGTGCAGGCTGAGCTGGGCAGATGTGCTCACAGCCCTTTGATGGTGTGGGCAGGGGGAGCAGAGAGGAGGAACCTACTCATCCATCACAAGGAGTAGATGGGCAGATAACCGTGTGTGGCTGCTGAGGCAGGTGTGTGGAGGAGGCTGTGGAGGCAGTAATTTGGGGAGCTCAGGGCTATGCTTCAGGACCTGGTGAATCAAAAGCCCTGTCTTCCTAAGTAGTTTTTCTGGGGTGTTCTTTGCATTTCTCTTCATAATACTCTTAAACACACGAAATGAGTGGCTCTTATAATTGGCTGAAGCCAGAGCTATGTATGGTAAAACCTTTCCAAACACAGGATAAATCAAGAAATAAACACAGCACCTGTCAGAGCTGCTGTGTGCTGGCACTGCAGGGAGATGTCGGGCAGCCCTTCCTTTGCATCCTGTCTGTCTTCCATCTCCATGCTACAGATGGATGGGCAATGACCCCTCATCCCTTGAGTGTAGCAGGTCTCCTCTCATCATACACACAATCTATGAGAGACCACGCTGTCTTGAATATTTACACTTTGTGGGAAGAGTGGCTGGGTGGTTGCTTTTTTTCTTTACCCCTGATGTATCTATAAAAGGGATTTCTTTTTTATGTGAAGTTTCTGCAAATGGAAGTTTCAGCAGATGCTCTCTTGGCTGGTTGCTGTTGTCTCCAGCTGCCCACCAGCAATTGTCTTTGAGGGAAGATGTGCTGGGAAAGTGAAAGGAAATCCATTGCCATGGGAAGTTACCAGGGGTAGGATTTGTGCCAGGGCCATAGGGTGAGTTGGACTCCTCAAACTCACTTAGAAACAATTTTTTAGACAGGTTTTTCAATAGCAGGTTCAGGCCACAAAGTAATGTAGGCATGTAACCCCCCAGTGACTCTAATGACAACCCGGTGCCTGAAATTCCTGGCTGGAAACTGAGCTGAGGGTTGGGGAGTGCTGGGGAAGCCTCTGTGGCAGGGGGCGGGTCACAGGGAAACACCATGGAGGAGCTGAGTCAGATGGCAGGTCCCTTTGCAGAAGGGATAGAGTTGGGCTGAAGTAGATGGCTGTGGGCTCATCCAAGAATGCCTGCATGATTTTTGTTATATATGTCAACATTTGTCCCATTTAAGCCTGGGCACCTGACCAAAGCTTTGGAAGGAGAAAGCGAATTTCCCACTACCAGCTCTGCGAGAAGTGAGACCTCCAGGTCTCTTCCCCCAGCTTTCAGGGAGAAGAGCATATAGAAAACCAAGCATGTTCTTCTACCCATCATCTTGCTTGAGACTCAGCTCAGAAGAAACTCTCCAGGAGAGCTGGGGCTGTGGCAGAGCTGGTTCCTTGTGGCTTTGCCCGCAGGTGGGAGAGGGGTTGTGGTGGCCGTGTTTTCAGTTAGCCCGCCCTTCCCTGAGGGCTTGGGAGGAAGAACAGGAGCCTGAGCCTGACAGAGGAAGGAGGAGCAATTATTGGAAGTACAGTTAATCTTTCTTTAATTAGAAGACGTGCTAAATTAAAAGGCCCAGGAGTGATCCCACAGATGTCAGCTTATTGAGAGATTTTAATTGGTGGGAGAATCTAATCTTTTGCTAAACTTTCTGCCTCTGTGTTTGATAGCATTGTTGTGCTTTTATGTCCTTTGCTCAAACTGAGAGAAACTTGACCCAAATAGAGAGCTCAAGCTTTGTGTTCTGTCTTCTTGAGGCGATGGACATGTTTACTTAAATGATAATAATGATGATGATAATATTAAGTATCATCATCATCTGTTATCTGTAATTTTGGAGAAAAGGGCAGCTAGCTTTAGAAACCTCTGGAGAACAAATCTGTTTCTGATGGCAGCTGTGGATGTAAAGTTTTGACAGGAGCACCCTGAAGGTAAATGTTCCGGGAGGATAAATCTGAACCATGGGAGGCAGGATGTTGTTTGCACAGAGCAGGCAGCCCCTTGCTTTGGGCATCACACCACGGAGCTGCCCCAGCTCTGCTCGGCAGCAGGCAGGAAAAGCTGCCATCTCCTTTTCAAAATATGGCAAGAAGTTTTCCTCATTTTATTCTGGGGTATTTTAGAAAATTCCTCTCCTGCTCTGGGGTTGGGGGATGTCTGTTAAACCCAAGCTTTATCAAATCCTCTGCTGGTTCTGCAGGGTGATCTGCTGCTGCAGTCCCTGTTCAAGTGCCCCTCTGCATCCCTCACTGTGGGATCCGGGCATGGCTCTGAGCTTCTCTGACCACCGTGTTGGTGTATCCCACATCAATACACAGGAAAAGACAAGCATCTGGTCCTGGTGTGGCAAGTTGCCTTTTGTATGTGACTTAAGCCAGCAATTTTATTTCTTTATTTAATTTTATTTTTTAAGTGTGGCAAAGAATCTGTACTTTCCTTAGAGCTAGTAGGAAACACCAGCTCTTGCTTTATGGGGTGTGGGTGTTGGCGAGGCTGCACCTTAAGGAGAAAGAAATCCTGTTTCACACACAATAAGGAGTCTCTTCAGCTATCCTTACAGGAGATAAGAAGAGCACTTCCACTTCTCTTGAGGGAGTAGCACGGGGGTGTTCGTGCCTGAGGATCATTCAGGGTGCTGGATCCGCTGCAGCTGGTGACACCTTCACCCTGGGTGTTCTGCAGAAAAAAAACTTGTGGTATAGGAGAAGGAAGCTTGTGGATTTTCACAGGCCTTTGGGTTTTGACTTGAAAGCCCTTTCTATTACAGTGTGAACCTGAGGATTAGCAAATAAGGATAATCATAGCAATTTTATTGATGTATACGTAGTTACAAAGAAATAAAGACTGTTCTTTTGAAACTGGTTTTCCAATACAGTAATGCAGTCAAACCAGTGCTTTTCCAACTTAAACCAATTTTATACTAAATGTTTACATCAACTGTGATGGAATTATTCCTAGTTTACATCGGTAAGTGAGGGGAAAATCGATTGCAGTGTATCAACCTTGAAACACACTAATTACTTGCTGCGCGGGGCTGGGTGCAGCGAAGAGCTGCTCTCCATGTCCCACAGGGCCCACACGAGACTTTTCCTTCCCCCTCCTCCCCACAGCGGCTGGGGATGCCTGTGGTTTAACTGCTCAAACCGTCAGTAAAGTCTTCGTGCCCCTTCAGATCAGATTTTTTTGGAAAGATCCTGACTCTGTGTTAGGCAGACTCTGGATACTGACTCTGGATCACTCTTCTTTCGGCAGTTGGCACCATGGCTGAGGAAGGGCAGGCTCTGCTTTTGCAGGTGGTGATGCAGCTGAGTCGCATGATCTGGAGAAAAGGAAAGTCTTGGAGGTGCTGTTGGCATCTTCTGTTTGCTGTACAGACCCGCAGGCCCAGAAATAAAGGGGGGATGCTGGAAAGCACAACCCCCAAGAGGTGAGTCCCTGGGGGGAACCTAGAGCTGGGGCTGGAGGGCAGTGAGTGGGACTGGTCCAGTCCTGTGACTGCTGCAAAGCAGCACTGGAAAACTGGGAGGCTCCCTGGGCCTCATCCTGACGTCAGAAACACTACCCCATCATGCAGCTCCATCCAGCATATGCAGCTCACTCGCCTTCCCCCAGTTCCCACCTTTTTTATTTTTACTTTTCCCAGAGAGAGGGGAGAATATCTGACAGTTTGTGCAGTGGATTTTTGTTTTGTTTTGTTTTTTTTAGAGTTGCTCTGAATCTCACTCAAGTGTGAAGTGAAACCTGAGGTTGTACCCAATGTTACATAAATAGTTAACCCTTTTCTCACGTGCCTGTTCCTGTGTGAGGCATATCTTCAAGTTGCAGGAGGGTGCTTTCTGTCTGTTCTCAACAGCTTATTGTTTGGCTCAGATGTAGGATTAGATACAAGTAAAAAGAGATCAAGACATCAATTCAGCAATGTGCTTGCATTTAATCCTGCCCTTCCCCTTAACAGCAGCAATAATACTTACAGTGTGACAATAATCAGTATTTACCATCTGAAATCTGAAAGTGTGTGCTTTTGTGCTTGGCTGAATCGGCGCCTGATTTTGTACGCATATAGTGGAAGGGGGAGAGGAGTGCTGGCTGATGAGGAGCCAAATTCTAGAGATGCTCTGTTATCTCGTGGAGACTTTTACACCCGTGTGCTCAATCCCCCTTGGACACACCTGCCTTAATGCCACGCGGCGGGGTGGCTCTGACAGTAACACACCCAGGGTTGGGGAGTGGTTTCGGGGTGCTCTTCTAGGTGGTGGGACTCATACACCTGCTTGAGGTGGTTGCCCGTTCCACCCTCTGGGCTTGCAGAAATGGTTTGCTTTTGTGTTGTAACAGGTCTGAGGCTTAGAGCAAAAGCATTCTGGCAAATGAATGGCAGCAACTTTAAAAAAAAAAAAAAAAGAAAGAAAAAAAAGAAAAAAGCTTTAAAGAAAAACCGTTATCAGTAACCGTACAGCCTCTAGAACAAGAGCTGCATTCACCTTGTGTTTATAGCAAAGGGTGCCCTGCTATCTGGACAGTATGTGTTCTCTTTTAATTTCAAACGCAAGGAAGTCCTTTTTTTGTGTGGCAGTTGAGAAAGAAAACCACAGAAGTTTCCTCTTCTTTCAACGCACTCTGCTCAGAACATGCTTTCAGGAAATACTTGTTCCTCAGAAAGGAGAGTGCTGGAAGCTCTGCAGCTCGTAGCCAGAGGACAAAAAGTGCGACACTAGATCATTTTTGCAAGCTGTCCTAATACAACACTCAGTAGTCCTAAAATGAGGGAAACTTGGAGGCTAAATAATGTCTAAGAGCTGGTGATGGTAATTTAAAGACAACATGCCAATAAGTAAGTTGTTTTTTTTCCCTAAAGAAACCTCATGAAAATACTGTTTGTCCCACTGCTTTTAGGAATGCTAGCCTGCAGCCTGTAGCTCCTTTGGACAGCCTTGTTGTATTGATTTAAAACATTCTCCACCTAGTTAGAAATGTTTGCCTTCATTGCATTTTCTCTCGTGCTCTTCCTTGGGGGGAGAGTGCAGGCTTTCTGCTGTGTAAAACAAACTTTTCAGGTTTTCATATGTTCAGGGAGGCAGCTACTGGCCTAGCTTTCACCAGCAGTGCTAAAGAAAAGAATTAAGGAGTAAATTAATCTATTTTCTCTAGCAGGCAAAGACTGTTTGTCTGACTTTTGACTAGAGCACTGACTCTCCATCAGATTTATTTTAAGGTCTTCCAGCATTCCGCATTCAGTGAAAAGTCCAGTGTTAAATGACATAAACCCCACATCTCCTTTTCCAGTCAGCTGTGCGATTCGATTGATTGTTTGTATAAGTTTTGTGCAAATGTCAACAATAGGAATTGATGGTGCTTGGCTTGTCCGTGACTGATGATGATTGATGTGTTTTGGCATGCCATATTTGTTCATAATTCATGAAGTTGCCTTTCTGCCTGGGTTCATATGTGGCCGGAGTTTGCAGCTGTGTAAATCAAGGCTGCACTTGAGCAGTCGCCGTCCCCGCTGACCTGAGACTCTTTTTTGTTGAAGATGAGTTAAGATTGTCTCCTCTCATTTTCAGATGTGAAGTTTGCATTGCTGTGGGGTGAGGAAAAGGTGCTGGTGGTGGAGACTGTGGTTTCTGATGGTTAACCTCTTTGTATTTGAGTTTCTACCCAGCCCAACTGGCAGAGCAGTCGAAGCCGGGGTCGGCCATGGATGGAAACAGACAGTGTGCTGCTGGCCCCTGCTTTCCGACAGACAGATCTGCGGCATGTTTTATACATAGGTTACACGCAAGGACGCTCAGCAGTGAAAGAAATTAAAGTTTCGGCATTGCAGAGCCCATTTCTGCTCTCATTCTCATCGCAGGATCTATGCTGATGCTCAGCTTTGGTTTTAGCAGGGCTTTCTTGCTTTTGACCCAGCTAGTGACCTTTCAAGTGCCCTAATCCACACAGTACGGTCTCTGGACAATATTCTAGCTAAATTACTCATCACAGCGGTACAGTCCCCGAAAGGCTTTAAATGATGCATTAAGCAATGCAGTAGCATCTGCCACATGTGGTTCCTCCTCTTGGGGATGTTTGCACACGGGCAGCTCTTTGTTTGGCTTTGTGCTTCAGAAGGACAGGGATGCGCCTGTGAATGTGAGCAAAGGAGAAGTGCCCCGTGCTTGTGTTTGCAGCGATGGTGGTGAAAGAGGTGTACCCGGTGTCGGAGTTGAAGCGTTGACCCAGCAAAGCCTTTAAGCTCTGAAGATGTGAATAGTGTCAGAGAGTTCAAGGAGCGTGCCTTAAGCATAGTCCTGGCTGAGAACCCAGTTACTCAACACCTTCTTGTGCAGCCTCTAGCAAGCAGTAAACGCAGCGGAGGGTTGGTGGACATTTGGAGCAAGGGCTTTGTCCAGTATGTGTTTAATGCTGCGAGTAGCCCCACTGGAGCCTATTGGGCTGCTCAGTGGATGGGGCCAGGGCAGGAAGACCTTATAGTGAAGGTGGCCCTTGTATCCCCCATGCCTCCCTGCTTGCCTGTGCACCCAGCCATGCAGTACGGTCCAGTGGCACTGTGTGAAGCAGAGCTGGGAAGGGGAGAGTGAAGCTGCCAAAACTATCCCAGTTGGGGCAAGTTTTTGCTCCAGTGACACATAGGAGCATTGCTGTGACAGGGGGTGTGTGTGTTACCCTCCAGGTTCACCATCCAGGCGGCGGGGCGACCTCCTTGTCACATTGTGAAGGCTGAACTAACGTTGCTGCAGATGGCGTGAAGGGCTGCGCAGTGCCTGAGGGGGTACAAGTGCTCCGTGCCATGCTGAGCAGTCTGAGAGCTACATGTGTGTGCAGACAACTCGGTGGAAATACAGTGTGCAAACACCTCTTTAAGCACCGTTATCCTTAATCAAGCATTGAAGGTGCTTGGCCTGAAAGAAAAGGAAGGTACAGTCTTCTGTAATCACTGGTAAATTCATGCAAAGGTTACTGCAGAATTTAAATACATCCTTTGTGACAGAGATAGATTTGTGGAAAGGAAGATTTGCCTTAGCAAATTCTCAACCAGAGCACAGGTGGGTTTTGCTTGAGCCATCAGTGTTTGGGATGCTGGGATAAACTGCTGTGGTTTTGACCTGTACCTGGGGAGTAACACTGAAAATAGTCCATCTGCCAACTGAACCTCGGTGCCACCGTGACTATTGCTGATTTGATTATATTATTCAGAAGGTATTGCTGCTGCTGGTTGCATTATGGTAGGCACAATTTTGCAGTCAGAAGACTAGCTTCTTTCCCTGCAAGCCCAGTATCTTGTGAGCAGATGAGGAATGGGAGGAGATTGGAGGTTCATACAGATGCTTTGTCCAGGACCCCTTGAGGAGTTCATAGAAGTGGATCCCAGTCTTCCCCATTTCAGTCTAGTGCCTGAAAACTGAGATGGACTTTGTTAATGGCAAAGCAAAACGTAATGACTCAGTGAAAATCACGCTGGCTCTAACACTGACAGATGCAGTGTAGTGGTGTCAGGATCCAGGTCCTGGTATTTCCTTGAGTATAAAGAACCTGAGTGGGTTCCTTGCTGAAATTAACACCTCTGAATCAACCNATGGAGACGATATATCAAATCCCATTTGGATTTGGAACAGTATCCAAATAATTAGCAGAATGTTTCTGGGTCTCTACATGCCTCCTGGAGAGTGAGTAATAGTGAAACAACCCTCTGTCAAGGTTCAAGGTGGTACAAGCCTCTGCATCAGTGGGTTTGGCTGGCAGAAGCCTTAGTTCAGCCTCTCCAGTAGCTGCAGTTTCAGCAGCTGTGGGTATGAGACAGATCTGTGGAAAATGCCATGATGCAGAAACATCTAGTGGGGAGGGAGCAAGTAAGAGCTGCATTTCTTTTTTAGCAAATGGAGAGGGAAATACTTTTACAAGGTTATGCCACTTTCTCCAACATTTGAGTTTCAACATCCGTTACCTTGAGTTTTCTTCCAATAGAGTATCTCCATCAAGAGCTAGGAAATTAGAAGGCCAAAGGAAAATTTTAACTCTCTAGAAGTGTAATTCTTCACGCAAGGACCATCAGAATGACTTGTTTTCCTCTTTTACCTTGGTGGGGCTTCCTTGAGCACAGGTGACGTTACTGCTGAACTTCCTTCTCAGTATATGTTCCTTTGTATAATAATCTTGAAAAAAAAAAAGAAAAAAATAATGTAAGAAGTTGAGACAAAAAATGCCAGCTAACCCAGTCACAGTTAATGCACCACCATGGAATTTGTGTCAACAAAGGGAGTGATTCTGAGGTTACGTTGTAGGCCGTTGTGGAGATATTTAAAACCTTGTTGGTGGCAATACTGGGAGAAATAAAGGATTTAGAAAACAGAATATAGCTTCATTTGGCATGGAATAGGTGTGAGCCATATGGAGTCCAGATGTTCGCGGTGCCTTCCGAAAAGGTAACAAATCCAGAGTCACTGAAGGAGGAATTTCAGACTAAACAAATGAGAAAAATATGTGGCCGAACACAACAGAGCTTTTCAGCACAGCAGTCTCTCCTGCCTCTCTCACCTTCTCGCCATCAACCCGTTCCGTTTTTTTCTGTGGGAATTTTTTAATTTAAAATAGTGAAACCCACATCTTGACGGGCAGAATAGTGCCTCAGCATCTGTATGCAGCCTGAAGTTGGCAGACGAGGCAAGGTGCTCCATTTTGAGGTATAATAAATAGAAAAATGTTTATAGCTGGAAATAAATAGAATAAACAGGAAATGTAAAACAAATTTAAAAATCCGTAATTTTCCTGCTACTTTCTTTCATTATAGGTAGCAATGTTTTCTCTTTAAATCCTTCATGCTGAATTGTTAACTTTTTACCAATAATACATAATTTGCATTAGCAGCACATTACCTCATTTGCATTTTACTTGTCAAGCAACTTGAATACAAAGAGGTAGAGGCCCCAGCTCTGCAAACATCTATAGGTATGAGTAACAGTTCAATTAAGCAGAGATATACATATGCATATGTATGCAGAGCAGAAGCTTGTGTGCTTCTCCTGAGTTAATTTTGGAAGTTTAGGGGGTATTCAGGTTGAAAATAGAGTCCTATGTCTCTTGATGGCCAGAGTATTCCAGAAGCCATTCTTTATTAAATGAGTGAATCTGCCTTGTGTTTGCATGAAAAATAAGTTTCCTGATAATTTAAGTTGCTTTTCTGTGTATGAGGAAGAAACAAGGGATGATGGTAATATGTCTGATGGGTTATGTGTGTCCACGTAGACATTCAGAACCATATTCCTCAAAACTCTGCACCACTATTGCCTAGGTTTGTGCTGGCTGCATTTTTTTGCTGAAATCACCAGGTCCTTAAACTTTGTGCTGCTTCTGGCTGGGATATATATGCCAGCAGTAGCTCTGTGTATAAGTGCAGATGTAAAGGCAAATTATATCTGTTGTCAGGGTTATTTTGCTTATGGTGGACAAGGGGGAAAGAAGTTGAATTGTAAAATTGTTCTTTAGTTGATTGAGGTTGTCTAAGTGTTAGGAAAAGCCCACTTCTGTAAGCTGTTTATTTAGCCATGTACTGGGAAGATGCTCCCATTGCACATTGCTCTATGAGTGTGTCTGGTGTGGGATTGTGCCTCACAGCATGTCTCACCTTTTTCTGACCTTCATCTGAGGGGCAAATAAATTTCCTAATCTGCAGAAACAAGGATGAGATTTCCTGGAGTGGGCTTCTCGTGATAGTGGAGCCCCAAGTTTGAAGCCAGCAGCCTCCATCTGCCCTGAGTTTGTATGACAGAGTAAATGTAACTGCACTATCTTCTTGTCAGGTTCACCTTGTCCAAATTAAGCGAGGAAATTGGTTTTCTTGAGGCACGCTCCCAGCATTTACCCTCATTAAGACTTCCTGCTAATATGAGTGCTCAGCAGTATTTTGCATTTGCAGATTACAAAGCTAATTTGTGAGGGCTGCAGCTAACAAACGGCTACCTCAGTCTTCTGTGAGCTGAGAAAAACACCACTTGACTTGGAAGGTTTGGCCTGACCCACAGCGTTTTGTGCTTCTGGACAGCTCTTGCTTTGGATGTTCCCCATGGGCCAACTGCATCCCTGGTGTAAAGCCATGTTGCAGTCAGGAGGAAATAGCCTTGGACCCATGAGTGCAGGCAGTCACATCCGATGTGGTGGCTACCTATCAAGAAGGTCAAGCTATTGCCAGAGGTCCTTTCCCTGTACCGTCTGCCCTGGTGCTTTCACAGCACCTTGCCAAAGATGATAGCCCCCTGCAGAGCACCCTGGATGTGGAGCTTGGCCATTTGCATGGCTGGGTGACTCTGTCAGTTCATCTGGAGTCCCCATCTCCAGCTGGTGAGCTACCATGTACAGATGGAGACAGGCTGGTGTGGTTGGGGGGCACAGCTGGAGCCAGAAGAGGACATGCGTCTCCCTGGTCTCAGATGGATGGAGAACATCTGGGGTGTTTTGCTCTCGCACACCATGAAAGGTGCAAAAAAGACCAGTGATGAAGGTAGTTCTTTCCCAAGTCTGAACCACCTGTGTTCCCTTTCTGTTCTCTCTGAATGAAATAGAAAAAAGCAAAACAAAGTAAGGTGGCATAAACCATGAGGGTCATAGTGCGTCTTCTAGAAAACAAAATAAAGAGTTTTCAAAGAGATGCTTTCAAAGGTTTAAAATGTTTTGCTTTTTCATGTGTGCATCCTGCTTTATTAAGATGCTTTGAATCTCAAGCTGGAGTTTAAGCTATGCTTCCTTGTCTACTTAAGCAAGGTGTTGTTTTGTTCCTGCTTTCAAAGCTGCTGGTGTCAGGTTTAGCTTTTTGATGTCCTGATCCACGTATTGCAGCATCCTCTGACTGTTGTTTCACCAAGAAACTGCTTTCTCTTTTTTACTCCCGGCCTTAAACAGTTTTTCTGACATTTAAGGGTGTTTGTTTACTACATACATGCTCCAAAAACATTTGTAAGGGTCTGTTGTAGTGTAAGCAGTCTTGAATCTACCTTGTTTTGTTCTGGAAGTGTTTACCATCTGAAGGTTATGAAGCCTTAAATTTTCACTTGGGTCTGGTTTTGGTATTAGCTGAGAGTATCTGAGTTTGCAGCTACTCATGGAAATAAGTTGAAGATGATCAGAAGAGCAGTGCCTTTGGAGACTACAAGTGGGTGCCTGTTTTCTGCGTTAGTGGCATTAAGGGAAAGAAATGCCATTAGGACATTTTGTTTCTTGCCTTGCACGTTCTTGGATTGTCTCGATTTGTTCATCGGTTGTTTCACTGAGGTGAAGTTTATGCTATTGATCTTGTAGGAAGGACAGAGAGGATCATTAAACAATGAAAGAATTGCTGTTGAGGACACAAAAGCCAGTCTAAATTCAGGCATCCCTGCTTCTGACCTCCAATAAACATGAGATTTGGGATGTGTGGACCCACAGGCGTTTTTTTTAGGTGCTACAAAAATGACCATAGCAATGCCATAATGCTCCTCACCCTGTTCTATTGGTGAACCTCGCCCTTGTAATGTGTGCTCTTTGTGTTGTAAAGGTCCTCTTAAATAAATTGTAATAATGCAAACATTTTTACCTGGGATTAGAAAGAGTCAGCAAGCTCCTCCAGAGGATTTTAGCAGTAGAGCTGGGACAAGTGATTCAAGGAACCAAATTTGTAGGTGTCAGTAAGTGTTAATGATGGTGATAACAAAAGACAGTGCTTTTCCTTAGAGATTTAATGATGGAGAGAACAACTAAGGCTCCCAACCTTCTTGCCGTCAGGATCCTTAGAGACACCGGGCAAATCTTTGCTCAGTGCTGCAAAAAAAAGCTCATGGACATCATCCATCCCTGAGTTCTCCGGGGTTTTGTGCCGCCTGTTAGAGCAGAGAACCTGCACGATGACCCAGATGGGTTATTTAATGAGATGTTCCTCTAATGAGAGGTTATCATTTTAAAGCCAAGAGAATAAAGGGTGAGGCTTAGTTTCAGATGCTTCCTTTTTGGGGGGTTTTACTGGGTGTTCAGCTGTCCTACTTAAGGTGAACAGAACTCTGGCATTGCAGAACAGTATTTCACAAAAGCAGATTTGCCCTGTGTTTCCATATTCCCTTAAATATTACCTGTTACAGATGGAAAAATATATTATTATTTTTTCCTCCCAGGAGAAGATACTGCTTTGTAGATGTTCAGCCAAAAGTAGCTAACTGTATACTGGAAACATTAATGTGAAACCATCCATCTCAGTGACATGAGGACAAGGAAACACAGCAGGTGTTTGAGTTTCTTTTTCTTCCTTTGTTATTGTTTTTCTCTAGAATCAGGGACTAATCGTTGTAATCGTCTGTTATTTCTGCTTTCCTTCCAACTTTCCAGTATTTTTTTGCAGGTCTCTTGATAGTATTGTGGAAAAAAACAGTATGCAGTTGTGGAATAAAACCGTGTGTGGTAGTGTGTGTGCACAAGAGAATACAGTTACAATTGCAGTAGTAAATTTAATCTGGCAATTCCTAATTTTAGAATATTTGACTTTGTGACCTTAACTTTCCTTTAGTGTGGTTTGGGCATGCAAGTAACTAAGTTGTTCCAAAAAATTACGTTTTCTGATTGCATCGTGTCTGGATTGTATTGTAACTTAAATGAATTATCAACCCGAAAGTATAAATTTGACTCTATATTTTGTTACCTGTATATTGATGAGTACAATAATTTTCCTGCATGTATTGTGGGTTTTTTTGAGTTTTTAGGATTCTCTGGTTTTTATGTAGGGCATATGTTAAAATATGTGCAGTTTTTGTCAGCCATGTAATATTGGGCTGTGAAGTTTAATTTTAGCCCAGGTCACACTCACGTGGGTCACATAAACGCTAGTAGATGCAGTATATTATAAGGTATAGACTGCATTTGCCATTTAGGGGGATTTACATTGCTTTAAATATTCACTTTTTTTTGTTGTTTTCTTAAAATTAGCCTTCTTAGTTTACAACCTTATAATAAAGATGGATAGTATGTGTATGTAAAACATTTATAGAAACATTAAAATTTTAAGCATAGAAAGAAAGAATCCCTTCACATCACATCTCCTTTCTGGCTGGTAGGCTCCTTGTCTCCTAAGGAATTGCTTTCAAGTGTCCCCCAGATTTGTAGCACAGCTCTATAAAACCTTTAGTTGAGCAAAGATCAGTTATATGAGGGGATGGATTTATTGCTGTTCCCCCATGTGCTTGCTTGTGGCCAGTTGTGTTGTGAATATTGTTTCCAAGGGGAAACATTGCAAGATGGGGCTGTGTTATTTTTGAACGTGCTAGAGCACAGCATCAGCCCAAAATTACTGAGGACAAGGCATAGCACAGGCTGAAGCCCGATTGGTGCCGCTGAGTGCTGCTGGTGTGGCTCTCAGTAAGGAGTTACTGACTCTGACTGGCAAAGCCTGACAAGCCAAAATCCCAGAGTCTAGATGCCGTTACATGAGCAAAATTACTCCTCTGGTGTCTGTATTGCTGTAGCAAGGACCTAATGATGCAGCTTTTTATCTGCCTGTGTAGCTGTCGCGGTTTAGGCTTGGTTGGCCAATGACAGGACAACAGATGCTTTCCCCTACTCTTACTACAAGAAGAGGAAGAAGAGAGAGGAGGAGATTTATGAGTTTAGAAAAAAATAAACTAATGAAATAAATAATAATAATAGTAATAGTAATAGTAATAGTAATAATAATAATAATAATAATAATAATAATAATAATAATAATAATGGAAAATAATGAGATAGATACAATATATACAAAACCTATCAAGCTCCCAGGGAGATGGCACTGGCAGGCACTGGGGAAGTTCCGGACTGGTTTCGGTGAGAATGGGAAGTTGATCCCAGAACACACTGATGGGGATCAAAGGTAGACAAACTGACAGGGTTTTCCTTGGGCATCAGTCATTAAAGAAAGAAAGCCCTTGAAAAGGAACCCCTTTGATCCCTCAGCTTTTATAGTGAGCATGGCAAATGGGATGGGACATCACCTGACCTATCCACTCCTCCCCATAGGTGCAATCCCTCCACAGGTTAACTGACCAAGTCAGCTGACCCTGGTTGCCACAGCAGCACATACAAGCAAGAGCCTCTTTCACTGTACAGAGTTGTCTCTGCTCCACCCCAAACCAGGACAGAAGTTAAGATAAGGAGGATCTACTCCAAAAAGCCATCTGTGCTTACTGAACTTCCAGTGTCATTTCCCCTTCTGCCAGGTTTTTCCCCCACTACTGTCTTCTGCTCAAGTTACATCCCTACCATGCTTGCCAAATATTTCCACCCCCCTTTCTGGGTAACCCTACAAACAAAACACTTCTTGTAGGAAATCCTTGCATCTCTTATCAGTTTGTTTTGTGCTGAACTTTCCCTGGAAATGTTCAAGACCAGGCTGGGTGGGGCTTTGAGCAACCTGGTCTAGTCAGAGATGTTCCTGCCCATGGCAGGAGAGGTTGGAACTCTATGATCTTTAAGGTCCCTTCCAACCTGAACCATTCTATGACTCTATGATTCTATACCCAGGATTTTCTGATACATTTTTTTTCTAATAGTATTTGTCTATCTGTACCCTTCATGGAATTACAGGTTTTTTTATCTGTGTGTCAAGGGAGGAATAACATTTTGAGACTTGTAGACTTCTAGAGTTTGAGCCATAGATAATTTTTAATGGGTCAATCCTATTTAAGATGGTTAGGCCAGATGCCCTTTTTTCAGTTGGTGAAATTATCCGAGTTGACTGTGAATTACAGTCAATTACTCTATAAACTCCATCACTTCTTCATAGATGGAAGTTGTGTTTAATTACATTTTTTCCTCTGTAGCGTGCTGCTAACTCAGTCTTCCTCCAGTGCTGGGTCCAACTGTTGGCCTTTAGTCCTTTAGTAGTCTTGTGTGTTGGATATGATAGACTTGGCAGACTTGGGGACATCAGCAATGGCTGGATATTGAAGGCGACTCTTGTTAAACTGTATATAGTTGCATTTATATTTGTTTTTGCAGTGAAGTCAATTGCAGTGCCCAGCTAGAAAAATGAGCAAATTCTTGCTGATCTGACACCAGCCTTTATGTTGAACCCTGTACTTAAATCTGCATTTGCTTTAAGTATTCAAGCTGCAGCTTGGTATAAAGGCATGATGATGTAATTATTTTTGTTGGCAAGCCTAACACTTCAAGATGTTCCAGAGTGAATAGTGATGGAGTCTGTCAAGTGCTTTCTTGAAATCTCTGAAGTTTATGATGAGTGAATTTTGCCATTCGGTGCTTTCTTCGGTGATTAGTCTTACAGTGAAAATCTGGTGAACACATGAGCTTTTAGGTCAAATTATTCACTCCCTCTTTCAGATTTTCATGGATATTTTTCTTTCATGTTTTTTACTAAAATGAGTTCCTTCCTTGACTTCACTAAACAAAACTTGATATAAAGAATACATCAAGTGACAGAAAAGCATCTCTGAAAAAATCACTAGGAAAGTGCGTGAAAGCTTGCCATGGAAAATGTTGCCAAGCCTGTTTCGTGTTATCGGGAATGCCCGTCAGTGGGGCTGCAGAGGCTGGGTATGGCTGCCAAATGTTGTTTCCAGCAAAGACTAACAAACCCCATGACGATTTTTAGGTTAAATTACTTGTAAATGCTTGTCATACGCATGTGTTTTCAGCTGGGGTGGTTAAACAAAGGCTTTGCAGAGATAAGTGCCTTCTGCCATAGAGCAAGAGGTCTTGTTTGGATGGGCTGCGCGCCTTCCGGATGGCTCTTTTGGCATCCGCTGCTTCCTGTTGGGATTGTGGAAGTGAGCGATTAGCAAGCTGCTGATGAGATCTAGCATATATCCAAAAAGAAAGGAGGGGTAGGAGGATGGGGATGACTGGGTTTTCCCAAGTGTTTTGCTTAATTACAGTCTCAGTGGCAATACTCCTCATCCTTCACTGCAGTGATAGGAGAACTTGATCTGATACGTTATTTTTATGGTAGGATTTTAAAAACCAAAAAGCAGATGAGTTGGCAAATAAAAAAAATATCCTGCCATCTTTGATCTTTATTGTGCTGATGATAAAATTGATAGGAGTTTTGCCTTGTCTGAAACCTGTTTCCTATAGACTTCATCTGATTAAGAATATTATGCTAAATCAGTGGTCAGGTTAAAGTAATTTAGCACTGTCTCTTGGTGTTTTCATTAAACTTTCTCTTAGAATGAGAGGGTGGTGCTTTCACATCTCTAGAAAAAGCTGATACCAAGGAAATGCTGTGACATTCAAGCCCAAATTTTCAAATAGCAATGCTGTAGATTAAATTTGAAATTGCTTTGTTTTATGCAATCATTAATTTCTATTAAGTTCCTTGTGGCATGTTTGCATTCAAAGCATGACCTTGATAGGGGTTGCTTCATTCTGCAAAGCACTTGGGCTTTCCAGGCCCACCAGCCAGCTCCAGTGGGAAGGGGTGGTGGGACCATGCCCCAGCCCTTGGCCTGTAGCTCTGGTGACTTTGTCCCCAAACCTGCAGGGGTTTTGCTGTGTTAACAGTGGCAAAGCTCAAAGTGTTGGAGCAATTCAAGAAATAATAACACTCTTGTTCTAGGACTGTTGCATGAATTACATTTGTATTATTTCATATTTTTATAAACTCTGTCAATACAGATTATTTCTTTTCCTAGTGCTGAATTATTTTCATTGTCGTCCCTTTCTCTGGCAAACACCATGAGCTTCTCCTTGGCATTCTTCTTTAACATTTTTTCTCCTCCCCACAAAAGATGAAAGAAAAGCAGAAGGCTTTGATAGATTTATTGCCTGTAAATCTATGAAAGGTGCTACTAAAAATCTCAGACTGAATGACTGAGATACCAATGAGGATCCAGTTAAGAACCGTAGCTGATGTGGTCAGTAAAGGTCTCTGCCTGTTTGATGGTTTTCCTAAAGCCCCAGCTCTCAGGATGCTGTGTTTTCTTGAGAACTTTCTTCTGACATGCTAGAAAATGTAATCTCTGTTTCTCTTGTTTGAAGAGTTAAGTTTGACAACATGACTAGAGCAGAGTGTGTGCTGAAAGTGTAGAAATTAATAAGCAAATGAAAGAACTCCAGTTTTACTCATAAAAATATATTAATTTTTAAGTCAACTTTGGGATTTTTTTTACATTTGGATTTCCCAATAATGAAATATTTAAAAGTATCTTTGAGACTGTTAAACAGTTCTACTAAGCTACTTCGTAACATTTCACTGCCCTTGAATATTTGCTTTTGTATTATTTGCAATGTCTGTACTTTGTATTTTTGGGTTTTCATTCCTTTCCTTTGACTCTCCAAGGTAGGCTGTGCAGTTCGCTGAGCTCTATAATGAATATAAAGTGTGTTTTCCTCCTTGTGTTTTCCTTTTGACTTTTTTTTTTTAACAAGGCAAAGTTTTAAGTACTGAAATATTAGACATCTGGATTTATTAGAGTCTACAATTTTGGGTGAGGGGAGGGGTTTTTTTTTGTTTGGGTTTTTTTTGTTTGTTTGTTTTTTTCTAAGAGCACTTCATTTTCACCTCTACAGAACAGTCTTCTTTGAAATGCACTGGAGGAGCCAAGCACATGCCCTTCTGCTGTCAAGGCCAAGTCCTTCACATGTTTTTAAATAAGCTCCCATGAAGCTCCCGTGTTCTGTTTTCACTATTTCTTTCAGAATTGGTTTGTTGATAAACCTACTGGGGGGGCTGTTTATGTAGCATAGTGCTTCTCAAGGAGTTTTTCAACTGTTACTGAAAGAAGCCTTTATGGCATGAACTGTTTTACAGAGATGGGCATGCATAGGTCTTGTGGGCTTGTTGGAGGCCAAGGAACCTTCTGTGGCAAATGGCCGTTGGAGGTGGGAGTCCTGGCTCCCAGCTCATTCTGGAGGTATACTATGGGGGTCTTGCGCTTGCTGTAGAAGATCCTCAGATCTGGACAAGGTGTACATTCTCCATGGGAACAAAGCTCCTTTTCCCACCATGCTGCTCCTGTGTCTCATGCTCCTCTGGATCTCTCTCATTATTCATCATAATGAGTGTTTTGGGGTCATAGATAGGGCTGATTGCGACCACCAGTGGTGTAAATAAGGGCAGTACCCCCAGCGTCAGCATACATACACTGAGGTGGATCTGCTTTGTGTGGTATCGAGCTAGAATGTTGGTTCTTTAAAGAACTTTCATTGGATCTACATGTTAAAACATTTACTGGGTGCATTGTTCATGTTGTGTGCTCTTGGTGTTTGTGGTGGTGAACCTCATGTCACAACCAGTGTCTCACACCTGGCTATACCCTGCTGCTGACTCCTTCACATCCTACAGAGAAGGGGTTTTGGACTACTGGATTTAGACCTGAGTTCTGGTTTCGTTGCACGTACTGGTACCTCTGGTACACATTAATTGTGTAAACTAAGTGAGGCCTAGCTATGCCCGCCGGAGTCACGGAGGCCTGAGGAGAATTAATGCTCTAATATTAGTTAATTGCTTTGAAGATGTATGTTGAAAATAAAGTTCTAAGCATCTTGGTAAATATTGCTTCCTTTATTACAGCAATGTATCTCATTTTATGGGAGTCATCTGCAGCAGCATTCAGTCCGTGGTGATAAAGCAAACCCAGCAATGCACTTTTACAAAACCTCTGCTGATGCAGGGCTGGTTTGTGCTGGTGGCTCTTCAAAGCCTGAGGATGCTCACCAGCGTGCACAGTAACATGAGCGAAAAAACCCAAGCCCGTTTCCATGCCTGCAAACCACAGCACCTACAGACGTCACGTACGTCCCTTGGCGGGATGGAGGAGGTCGCTCCGTTCTCACAGGCTGTGGTTGCTGCAGAGCCCTCTCAAAGCATTGAGGAGCCAGCCCAGCTCAGCAGCAGCAGCAACCCTGGTTTCCCTGCCCTAGTGCCGGCAGCGGTACGGCTGTGCCATCAAACCCCAAGCTGTTCCCCCTCTGCCGTCGCAGATTCCCGGCCGTAGGCTATGGCATGTGGAGAGCTGGTTGGCGGCCAAAATAAACCAACGGAGGGAGTTGAATAAAGAGTGGGTGTTGGCACAGGGACAGATGTACCAGTGGGGGAGCTGTCACTGGAACAGGATTTCCACAGGCGGCCAGCTCCTTGCTGTTTGCCACCAGCCGAGCCCCCGGTTACAGCAGGCATTTTGCATGCCTATGGGAGTCACCTTCCACGTACAAACATCCACAGGCTGCTCAGCTTAGCAGCAGCTTTTGCAGCCTGTCCCGTGGGTCTCTGGATCTGATAAACAAACAGAGTATTAGCCAAATAAGTAGTTATTATTAGCCTAGTACCTTGCACCTGGACTGCAAGGTTGTGGGACACCATGGGGCTGTAAATTCTGGGGGAAGTGTGGTGGCTTAGGTGCTTGCAGGAGCCTGCATTGCATGACTGAGGCAGTGTTGCACAAGTTGGGGCTTGCCAGGGCCTGAAGTCTTCACAATCAGTAAATGAATTGCCCTTAGCCAGCTAAGAGGTGACAAAAATGTGTTTGTTTCCACCTAGTCTAGGTTCATCTATAGTAATATATTTCTTGCCTAAGGACAAGATACTGTCTTTGTTGTTGTCCTGGACCTTGTCATCTTTGGATGAAGACCTGCATATTATAGCTGCCCCCAAGATGTGTAATCTTTCTCTGCGGTAGCATTATATATTTTGAATGTCTCTCCCTGCTTTGCTTCAGAATCATTCCTTGGTCGATCTGCTTTTGAAGCACCTAAGTTAAGGTTTGCTGTACAGTTAGCAGAACTGTCCTAATATGTTACTGCCATGCACACCAGTCAGTTACTACTAACTCATAACAAGTAAGAGGATGGTAGATCACATGAATGTTATTGCAGACTTGGCTGTCAGTTCACTCCCCAAAAGCATGCAGAGGGACTTAGTGTGAGGATTATTTTCCATCGTTTATGTTTTTATTGGTTTCCTTCTCTGTAGCTGCTTGCATTAATCTTGCATGTTCTATTGGAAGAGAGAGCCCACAAGCTTCTTATCTCTCTTGGTCTAGATCATATTGGCCTGTGCTGACTCTTGAGTTATGTGCCTAAGGACATTTTAATCATACTTCCACTTGCACATGAAAGCCATTGCTTCATCCTGCATATTTCCCATGATTCTGAAGTCATCCCCCACAATATATTACTGTTTTTCTCCTTAGAGTTGCAAGCACTGTCCCTAGTAGTCATATTTTCCTTCACCCCTCACCATAATGTGCAGACCCCAGAATGTAATTTTTGTTGTATGAACAATTTAGACTGAATTTTTCAAAATTACATGAAGATCAAGGCTATGGATCCTGAGAAACCAGTTCAGGGCAGTCTGTGCATGCATCTGCATCTTGTTTCCCTATCTCAGAATGTGTTGGGGAAAGCCATGCTGATGGACTTGCCCTTTCTGAATCAGATCCCTTCTCAAGCATTTTTTGCTTAGAAATTCCAGTGGGGGGACTTTGGAAGTGGCAACCTTATGATCAATCCATAACTAAAACTGAAGGACAGTTTCCAGTTACTCTTGACGACCCTGTCTGAAGAAAAATTTCCAGTTGTCCCCTTCATTTCATGATCAGGACAAAGTCAAGGTTAACTTGGGGATCCTTGGATATGAACTGGTACAATTTTTAATTTTTATGGGGTTGAATCTAGGGTAAAACCTGAATTCCCAGTGTTTGCAATTGGGAGGACTGGTCTCAAAGGCTTTCAGACTGTCACGTTTGCCATGATTGTTATACTTATCCCTTTAAGTCATGAGTTAGAGACTTTTTTTTTTCTTTTTTTGTCTCAGTTGACACTGAAGTTCCTTGTGAATTCAGTTTCAAGTAGTGGCTGTTTAAGTAGAGGTAGGGAAAGAGCCCGTGACTGTACAATAAATCAATACCAGTGACGTGTACACACACAATTGATTTAAGAAACTAAGTAAAAATGTGCTAAATTCCCTGCTCTGTTTAGTGGACAAAGAATACTACCTGAGCACTGAACAAAGATGAAACTGTCTGAGGAAGAAACTTACAGATATATTAAATAAAAAAGTTTCAGTGCTTTGCTGTGCTCTGGAAATGCTAAGAATAACAATTTCCGCATTAAAGAAAAAAAAGAAAAGCAGGTCATGTCTTCTGTGAAAATTCCTCTTCGTTAAATGTGGTCTTTCTGAAGACTTTGGCCACTACGGCCATGTTCATGGTGACCTGCATATTTTGGAGTATTGCCATGCCATACCCTTCCACTGCAGGAGATGGGGAGAAGGGAGGTTGTTTCCACCTCTGCCAGAGTAAGAAGCAACTTTCTTGTTCGACAAACCATTTTAAGCATCCACCAAGTCCATTGTTAGTCAGCTAACATGATTAACATGAGGAATTTGGGCCATAAGAACTGTCTGTCTTCATTATGCAAACCTCATGTCAGAAGAAACGACCTATATGCAATGTGTCTTTCAAGTGTTGTGTCTGTCTAACATATATATAATGGTGCCAGAGAAGATGATATTTTTTCCCATTTAAGTGAGCAGTTTAGCTCTGCCTGTGAATAATCTGTAGTTAGACAGTGTATTTTTGGTGCCCTAAAACTTAGTTTAAAGGGCCACAGCAGTGAGAGAAATTGCATCAATTTACTTAATACAGTATTTTGTTGCTGATGGGTCGGTGTTCTGTGGAGGTTGTTCAGGATGCCACTGTGCTGTGGCTTAGCCCTCAGACAAAAATAGGTGCTTTCAGCAGAAGAGCTGAGTCTTACTACCTATTAACTATTGAGGTGAAATAAATACATAGATAAGCCGGGGACAGGAATTATAACTGATTTTTTTGCATGTTGTCTGTTGGTTCTACCAAGAGAGGTGTATGTTGAGGTGGCCCTACAGGTATCTGTCTGCACAGCCAAATCCAACACACATTCAAACTCTTAGCGGCAAGTTAAGAATTACTTTCTTGATTATATATTTCTGGGCAAATGAGCTCAAAGTGACAGTTCTCTAGTAGAGTGTACTCTCTGGGAAGTCTAGTGTGTGCAAATGCCTACGTTAATTTCACATTGTGTGTGTTTGTGTATATATATATATATATATATATATATATATGTATATATATGAACTCTATTAAATGTCTTAATGAAGCTCATAGATTGCTCTTGGCTTGCGGTAGCAGGCCCTGTGGATAGGGTCAATGGTTGTGTGCTGTCCGCTCGTGGCTGGAGGCCATAAATCTACAAATGATTTGAATTCTGCCTTTTCACTAGAACAGAATTAAAATAATTAATTACAAATTTATTTTCCAACTAGAAATCTAGTCTATTTTTGTTCATTTTCCTCGTGATGCACAGCTGAGATGATGAAAACTTGCTTGTAATTCCTGTAGGTTTTGCAGCGCTGTACACTGCAATTAACATTTCATGGTCTGCATTTATGCAACAAAATAGTAGTTCTTGCTGAATCCATGTCTTTTCCAAATATTATGAACTTCATAATTCTCTTATAATTCCCTGTGATTCATATCATTGTTAATATTAAGGAATTTAAACCAGGGAGCGTTTTGTTGTGCTTATCCACAGAGAATGTGATTACAATGCATACAACTGTACTTAGTTGAGGAGCTGTACCCACCTCCAGTGAGGACTTCCAGACTGAACCATGGGATTGTCTTGTTGCAGTGTAAGATGATGTTCACAGTAAAAGGATGGGGCATCTCTCTGTTGTAGCCCAGGAGAAGATGCTGAGGAATGGGTCCCAGGGATGCTGAGAGCAGGTAGCTGTCATGAATGACAGTTTCTTGTGATATATTCCAATGGCATTTAGCTTTTCCCAGGGCAATCACTTTTCCTGAAATAGTGAAAAAAATACTTTTTTGTTTGGTTGTTGTGTGTTTTTTTTTAATTTCAGCTAAGTTGGCTTAGCTGTTTCCTGGACCAAAGCTGTTGGGGAAGAACTGCTCCACGGTTTGTTCCCTGGCCTAGTTTTGGCGCTTGAGTGTTGGGGAAAGGCTGGTGAAGCTTTGCTGTGGGATGGCTGAGGCACCGCCAGGGATGTGTCTCTGTCCCTCTTGAAGGCACCCATGGGAAGAGGTGAGCCCACAGGGAATGGCATTGTGCTTTACTTGAAACAGAGGATGGATAAGATGCAGTCATGTCCAAGTCATTCCAAAGACCACACTGAACCAGGAATATAAAATGGCGAGCATCTGTTTATTTTTTAACTACTCTCTTGTTCAGTGCCATGGCAAAGGGTCTGACATTGAAAGGATCATATTCCTTTACTACAGGAATTTTGGTGTTTGTTGACCTGCTTGTGAATGTCTACGTAAAACAATGGAGGAGATTAATAATGCAGAGGTTCGAATCTGAAGATTACGCATAGATGAAATCTGGGTTTGACCTTTAACTGCTCAGAATAAACATGCAACCATTTCTGTCTGGAAAAAGGAATAGAGGGTACCATTTTCAAAAAATGACTGAGATATTTCAGGAATAAAACTGTGTATCTTGATATCATAAAATACAGAATGTATGAATGGATACCCTACAGGGTTCAAAAAAAAGTTCTAAACCTCTGTAAAGTAATTTTTTTAAGTCTTTTTCAGTGCAACTGGTAGCCATGTAATGAGCTCATGCACCTGAACACAGTTTGTATTATATAGGTAGGTGGGGAATAGGGTATCCATCAGCTCTGTAAAACCTGTATTATTTGAAATGGGTTCAGCCAGCCAATCCGTTGGGCAAGCAGTCATAAAAGTATGTTAGCGACATAGTTGAATGTCTCTTGTAAATTTTTTTCATTGTCTGTAATGATTTTACCATATATACGTATATGGGTTAACCTTTACTGGCCAGGGCTGATTTATTGTTGTAGGTGTCTATATCAAACGTCTGGATGGTGAAATACGAGCTATTAGCGAGCCATTTCTATTTAGCGGGCCAAGTGGAATTTCTGAAGACTGTAAAGGTTACTTTAGAAAGGACTGTCATCTGGCCAGCATCCAGGGTTTCCAGTCAGTGAAATTTTTAGGTGAATATTTGGCTTTAAATACGTGGCAAAAACCCCTTGAAGTGCATACTGAAGGCTGATGGTTACTCTTTTTACTGAGGGTGAGAGCCTTGAGGGTACCATGGTCCTGCGCAGGTCACCACCATCAGGTACTGAGCTCAGATGCTTGCCAGTGAAACATCTCACCTACTACGAATGCTCCAAATGATGCAGCAAACCTGATTTGCGGGGAGATGGCAGGGGGCTGTAGGACATGTCCTGCTCTGGGTTTGTTGACAGGTTGGGAGATCGCAGTAGTCTGGTACCCTATAACTTCAAGGGTATGTGTTTTTTTCATCCTGCTGTGATAATCTGTTAGCTCACTGCCATCCTTAGCAGGGTGGGAGGGAGCATAGTAAATGCTCAAGATGATGGGATGCTGCCCTAAAGCCAGTAAATAGCAGCTTGTGTTTCTAAAACATCTTATCGTTCTTTACTTTCATTAAGTGTGGGCTTTCATGGTGAGGGTGGAGTGGCTAATCTGATACTCATCTGTGCAAGCAGTTGAAAGGAAATTCTAATTACTTAACCTTTACTGCTGACTCCACACGCGCCAGTTTACCCAAAACTCATTGCTGGGGGGTAAAATCCCGACCCTTACAAAGTCAGCAAGAGTTCTGCCAGAGCTGCCTGCAATTCCCCTCTGAAGCACGACAGCACTTGGCAGCGGTGCAGGTTTGTTCACATGTGTGCGTAGGCTTGGGGGCTTCGCTGCAACTCCTTCATGGCACGTGTTTTCCAGTTTAATGCCTTAGCGACTGCACACATTACTAATTTTATTTATTTTTTTATTTACTTTATTCAATCATATACCCTGGTGCCTTCCCAGGAACTTTTGGGGCTGATGATTTAGTTGTTCAAATTTCAAGGGTCATCAGTGATGGTTTTAGCTGCTTTTTGAAGGCTTTGGCGTTGGTGGAAGGCGACTTACAAAGCAAACAGCAAGCACCCAGCTCTGCAGAGAAGGGTGGTGTTCTCCCATCAGCTTGTCACCCTGGCCTTGTAAGGTGAGGTGTTTCATCAGTTTGAATTGCAAACCATCCTCGTTCCTGCATGGTTTGCATAACCTTTTACATACATGACTAGCTCCCCATTGCAAGGCAGCAGTTGCCCCATGAACCACGAATGCCTCGTCTCAATGCCGTTTCCAGCTGCTGCTTCCGTGTCCACCTGAAGGATGGGAAGGGCATGGGAAGGTAACTGTGATGGGAATGCCCCGTGCTCAGCCTCAGCACTGGGGTGTCTGCTCTCCTATGCGTTATTCATGGGGTTTTGTATGAGCTGATGGTGTTCCAAAGAGATAGGAGGAATTTTGGCAAAGAATTCCTTCCGCTGTAAAAAGCATACTGGTCTTTGCAAATACTGAAGCAAATAGAGGAGGTGTTTTTTAAGGTATTCAGAATACTTGTTCCAAGGGTATTGCATAGTGTTCAGTGCATCTCAATGCTCAGAAATGTGCTTGGAAATGTAAGCGCATCAGTGTTTTTGAAATGATCTGCCTGACCCTCAAAGGCATCCAACGCATAGTTCCTCTGTCAAAGGAGGGATGGCCCACAGCAAAAGCAATGGAAAAACTGCTCTTTTGGATCAAGCATTTTTGTACCACTGAACCATAGCTGCAGTACCTGGTACAGGGGCCTGTTTGGGTAGTAGGTCTCACAAAAATGGGGGATTATGTGCTTGCATGGGGTTATTAATTTGCAATTGAACTACTCAGTCTCTCTTCTCAAGAAGTCCAAAATGGTATTGTTACAATAAACTCTCTCCTTGTATTGAATATGAGAACACTTTATTACCTGCTGGTGTTTCGGTGTTTTGACTAGGTTATGAGAGATGCTGTGTCAGTGTCCTCGGGCTTTTGGGCTGTCATGGTCACTGAAGGGGCAGTCGTGTGTCATGGCTGGGCATTTTGAGGGGTCGACGGTAATGACTGAAGGAAATTACAGGCTCTGGCAAAGCATATTAAGCTATGAATCACTGAATCCTCTAGTTCTCCTGCTGTCAGCTGACAGGTCTTTTTCTGTAAAATAAAATCCGCTAACGTGTCCTTTGTCATTTTCAGTGACTCAAAGGCATAGACCTTCTGTGAACTCTTGGTCTAACTGGATTGTGACTGTTTTTAGCCAAATCCATTTTTGTATGAGTTAGTACTCCTGTGCATGTCCAGGTTCCATGTTTATACCAGTGCACATCCTTTCCCCCGTTAGTATGTTTCTGTCATCTTGAGATGGCACAAGTAAACTTGTGAGGCATCTCACTGTTAGACTGGGTATCGTCAAATCCACATTTCCCCAAGCTTCCTCACTTGCCAGCACTACCAACATATTCATCCTGCTCTCTTCTTCCTGCAAATTCCCCACAACCTCTCAGCTTCTTGGTTGTACTAAGGCATTGAGGGCTGCATGTGGCAGAGAAGGAACATGATACTGGCATTTTAAAAATTTCATTTGCTGTATCTGGATGCTTCCCATTGAAGGGTGCAGTAGGAAACCTTTCTCCTCCACATCGCTGGTTCCAGGGCAGCATATTTTAGATCAGGGTAGTCTCAAGCTGATGGGTACTCAGCATGAAATAAATGCACTGTGTCAGCTCTAGCATCTCTCTGCCAAAAAAATCACAACTTGTGCTGAAACTTTTGTGGTCACTGTGACAGCGGAATAGCGTGCCATTGAGCAATTTTCCTTCTGTGAAGTTGATAAAAGCCCCCTTAGTGGCCAACAGAGAGAGTGGTGATGAAAATCACAGGTAGGTGAAGGCATCAGTCCCCCTCAGTAGGGAAAAAGAGTGGGATACAGCTGTTGCATCAGCTGCAACTCGCCATGCTGTCAGCACTTATATTGTCTGCCCAACTCGTGGATGCACGCTGGTGAGCAGCATCTGCTGCTGCTTGCCTGGCAGCAGAACCACAAAGACCACTTTAGGGAACTGTGAGAGACCTTGGGTTAAGCACAAGAAGATGGATGTCCACTTCTCTTGCTTGTGGACAGGCTTGCTTCACGTTTGCTGTTTTTGCAGGAGTTATTTTTTTGGTTCTTTTGGTCATGGTTTTGAGGATTTTGAAATTTTGCAGTTGATTTTGGCGTACCAAGATTTTATTTTCTCTATATCCTAGTAAAAATAAGTGTAAGGCTGTAGCTGGTGATATGGGAGCTTAATTTCTGTCTTTAGTGGGATTTAATCTTCTGGTTCTTCTTTGTAATGCATAATCTAAATAGTCAAATCCATCCTGTGTTCCACTTGGTTGTGCACCACTTAACTGCTTGGTGCTAGCAGAATATATCCTAATTCAGTTGAATTGTTGTTACTTCTATGCCATTTTAAGCAGCAGTGATTGCCACTCATTATCATTAGGCTAAAACAATTGCCTTTAGAAGAATCCTAATAAGGAGGATGTCCCAATTAAGTAGAATGTGTTGTGCTAAGAAACTCCTTAAAGAAAAGATGTCAGTCTGAACAGTTGTAATATAATTCTATTATCTTGTCTCCTTATAACATCTGCTCTGATATCTCACAGAGGTACTCTCTGCTTTGGATGATGATCATCCGTTCTGGCTTTTGATGAAATCAAATCCAACTCAGCTGGGATACTGCCCTCAAAGCAATCACGTCTTTGGAAAAAGCTGCTCTGCAGATATGCAGTTGCTAAAATTTCCAATTGCAAGGAGCCAGAGACAAAACTGCTCAGACAAAACCACCAAGCTTGGCCAGATGAAATAAAAAAAAGTCATCCTTGCACACTCAAGAGGATTGTTCTTTGCAGTGGTTCTAGAAGTGAAGACCTTGCTGATGAGAACCCAAAAACTGCAGAGTCTGAACAGCTTCTTTTTGTCATTTATCAGTGGTTGCTGCCATTGAGAATTCTTTAGCAGATTTTGTTAGGCTCTCAGTTCTTTCATTTTTAAGCATCATTCATTTGCTTTTCTACTTGTTTTTCCAGGAGTGAAAGGGTGATCTCTTGTGGTTAAACTGCATAACTAGAGACCTCATCCTCTTTTTCTGGTGTTTTCTGACATTTTTTATTTCACCTTGAATTAGTTACTAAGCTCTCTAGTGCTTTACTTTTGCTTCATCTGTAAATTGGACATTAATAGAAGCTTACCTGCTTAACTCTGATGTCTTGAGGCGAAGTGGAAAGCTGATAATGCTTATAAATGTGTTTGGGTAGTAGGTGTTAAAGATACACAAAATAGTGTCCCTTCAGCCTCTTGCATCTGATTCCTGAGCCTGTTCCACCCTTGCTCTGCCTACTCTAATACTCAGGTTCTGGAAACTTTATATCACCACCTAGCTTTCCCAAGCACTTTGCATTTTCTCCATGCAAAGCCACTCCCTGTTATTTAACCAGGCTGGAATGTGTGGAAAGAAGACACTTTGCACTCCTTGCCTTGAATGCTTTCCAGGTCCTCCGTTAACTGAAAGCACTGGCTGATACGATTAGCATTAAGGTTTTCCCCATAGTCTCATTTCTGTAAGAAGGCAAGATGTTTTCCATCTGCCTGCTGGTCAGGTTGATGGGGCTGAGCCCTAGAGTCATGGTGCAGGTTGCTTCAAACAACAGAAACCGTAGGGTTCCTTTCCAAGTCTGAGCTTCTGCATGGTGGTTGGTGTCCCTTTGTACTGATGCTGGGTTCGTGGTGCTGCTGTTCCCTCACCGTGCTTCAAAATGTGGTGTGTATCTGGGTGGTGTGTGACCCTTACATACTCGTGGTTGCCATGATTGCCAAATGTGGGGTCAGGAGAGTGTTTCTGCATGTTGGAATGCCAGCCGTGTGGGGTTTGCTCCTAGTGAAGCGTATTGCAATTGCAAAGGCAGCTGGCAATACTTTCGTCCCTTTTATTTCTTTTCCATAGACCTTAGTGTCATGGATCTCAAGAATGCTCTTTGGTGCTGGGAAATATTTTGGAATGGAAGAAGAGGGATATTTTTGATTGTATGTTTTATGAGCTCTTGAACTTCACATGATTCTTACTCAAAGACCTTCTAGTCCCATATTCTTGTGTTAAAAACAAAACAGAAAAATCCTACCCCACCACTACTCCTAAATATAGTCCTAAGTAAGGTCGGCATTTGCCTGAGCACTGTAACGTGTGACACCACGTTTTGGGGACTGTTCAGGGTTAAGTACCACTTTCAGGCTGATTTTTACTGCAATTTGTCTGATATCTGTCCTGCACACTTAATTTCTATAAACTCTTAGTAGGATCCAGCTATTCTTGCAGTGGGAGTTTAAGCTGTTTTCCAGATATGTACATTTGTTTAAGATGTAATAGATAGATAAAGAGGGAGGTCAAAGATACTTTGAATTATTTTCCCTTGGAAGTAGCAGTACTTAATAACAAGAGAGCAGCAAAACCTTCATGCTTCTACCCAGACTCTAAATTAATCTATATAAAGAAATCTGGCAGTCTTTCCAAAGGAACAAATGGTGAAAAAATATTTTACAGTCTTTATAGTTCTTATGTTTTCAGTCAAAACAAACACATTTGTGTTGGGTTTCTGCTAGATGCCTCAGCACAGATCATTTAAATCACATTGTCCAGTGGACATTTTTATTCATTTAATGTTGTTGGGATTTTATTTTTTTTTGTTTAGACCATGCAATTAGAATACTAAAGGAGAGAGAAGAGGTAAGGAATTAAAATGGGGGTGACAATAGGTATTGCAAACCCATGAATACAGCCAGTGCAGACTTCTCTTTGCTTGCCTTGATCTGTCACTTTGCATACATATATATATATATATATATATGTAAAAATTTGACTTCAGTAATAGTTGAGGTCTCATATGATCTTGGTGAATTTGCTGTATACTCAAGCAACAGCTTGATTAAATGTCTTCAAACTCCTTGAAAATCGAATAAAAGCTTCAGATAACAGGAGGTGTATAGTACTGAAGCATGGTTACGATACGATACAATAGATGAGAAGAGGAAGATTGGAGCAGTAACTTCAGACCTGCAGTAACTGGAACTGCAAGTTTAAGTTCTGTATCTCTCTCATTCTTGCTGTTGAAAATGCTGCTTTAGCTGGCAAAGCTGATTTGGGACCAAACTATGGGATGTTTGAGGATGCAACACAGCCTTGCCCCAAGCCTTACTGCCCGTTCGAAATAAACAGACTTGCTTTCCACATTGTGTGGTCATTCATGGTAGTATACAAAAGACTGCTTGTCTTATTTTTTGCTGTTTTGCCCTTTGCCTTTGCACGATGTAAATAGCTGTGCAGTGCCAAGAGCAATACAGGGTTCATGGAGTGCCAGCAGCCTCCTGTGCCTGAGAGAAAGTGAAGTCTGAGTGCTGGTCCTGGAGTATGGGCACCATCGATGCCAGCACTTCAGGAATCAAATATTTTCCAACAGTTGATGTATAAATAAGTGCAGATATCTGTCTAAATAGAGTTAGCAGCGAAGGGTGCTTAGATTTATTTTTTTTAAAGATTCCTCTGTATTTTGGTGAGATTTGTGCTACAAACCCCGTATTTCTGCTGCCCTGAAAACTAAAAAGGTCACACAACTGCTGCTGTATCTGGTGTTTGAGTTGCTCTTGGCCATCACGTCCTTCAGGCTGTTTTGCTGGGGAGGCACTGAGGAGCAGGGACAAGCTCTGTCAGGGCTGCTCCCAGGCACTGAATTTGGGATGTTTGCGTGATGCATGCACAATTCTGTCACCCTCCAAGGACAGCATGGGCAGCACTGTGGTACTCTCTGAAACCAATGTGTAAGAATGTAGGTTTATCTATACCAAAATCTGCCTTGCAATGGAGGCTTGTGTATCAACCCAACTCAAGAAGGGGGAAACTGGAACAGAGTTACCAGGCTTTGGATGAGTTTGCATGAAGGTTTAAAACTATTTCTTTTATAAGTTTGGGCATCTTCAGTCTTTGCTTTGTCATTTTGTGTAATACTTCTTTGGTTTGGGGTTTTTATGTCCTTGGGGATTGAGCTCTGGCTTGTGTTTCAGCTGAGCCCAGAGGGCAGGAAAAATGTGGAGTGTATTAACTGTACATCAGCTTTGCCCTGAGATGTTATTTTTTCTCTAGAGATTTGGGATGGGAACATTGTCACTGTGATTTTTATTTTTTTAAATATTTTTTCTTTTTGGCATACTGCTGATTTTAAAATGTATTCACTTGTGTTTCTCTTCAGTCTTGTACCTACAGACTGCAGGGTACCCTGAGGCCAAGGGCAAAGTCTGAATTGCTTTAAATTCTGGGTATGGCCCATTCTGGGTATGTCTCCTTGCAGACTAGTCCTAGACAGATCCCTGCCCCAAGGAGGGTATGGATGAGGGGAAGCACTGAAAGAGGTGGCAAAGTCCAAATACACTTGAGCACTTTTGTTGTCTTGTCTTGCTCCAGTGGTTCATACATGGGGTGTATGGCTGCTGTACGTTGCTGGGTGGCACAGAGCAGCCAGGGGCATTCCGAGTGAGTCTGGCTTTGTAGTCATCGGGCAACAACTGACTGCTTAATTTCCACTCTAGTGAATTGGAGGGAAGAAGATGGATAAAATAATGGGCAGAGAAGCGCACAGGGTTGAGTAACCGTGCAGAAAGGAAGGACATTGAACAGTGCCGTTTGAGAGAAAAGACAGATACTGCCGTTCATTTCTGAAGATACTGCGCAGAGATCGTTGGTGTGGAATGACAGATGGAGTTGGCGGCCACAGCCAGCAAAGCAAGGGGAGAAGAAGCCCTGTTTTTTCAGGCCACTGGAAACCTGAGGTCCTCACCTCTTTGTCATGTTCAATATGGTGCAGGTGAGGACACGGCTGAAAAGGCAAGCCGATAATACCAATTGGCAGAGAATTAAAATGAGGAAGTTGAATTGTAGCCAAACCAGTGAAAGCTGCTGGTGGTTATTTAAATATTTCTATTTATAAAAAAAGATATTTATAATCACAAAGTTTTTACCCCTTTTCCCACCCTCTTCAGTTTGGTGTGCTCTCTTGCTGCGAAACAATTCCCTACCATAGCCTTTCATCAGTGAATTTGAGCTTTACGTCAAACACTGATATAAAGAGAGTGTTTTATTTTTTTCTAAGAAGCATTTTATTCACTTTTCTTTAAACATTTTTAGGAAAAACAGTCGAAAATTGGCAGAGTTGCATGCTGGAGCCATAGAATTCCCTTTCTCCATACTGGAGAAAACCAGATCTGATCCAGCAAAATTATGAGAATTATAAACGATCTGCCAACATCCCACTGGTCACCCGCTGTGGTCAATTACAGTTTTGAAGCTGGCACATAAGTGTCAGATGTTTGGCTATTGCATGTCTTTACTGATCTCCAACCCAAGTAAAACTCTTTGGCGTGACATATCCTATAATTTGTTAAGTTTTCTAACAATGGCACATTTTGGATTTCATTTGCACTTTTCATCCAAGAGCCTAAGAATATGCTCCCTTTGCTAAAGAACAGAGTAATTAATCATTTGGACTGTTTGTAAGGAAAAAAACCCAGCTGTGGGAACAGAATCATAGACAAAGTAGAGGATAAAATGTCTGTATCCCACTGCTTAAATCATTTGGAGAAATATCTCCTGTACATATGATGATTTTAAAATATTGGAATCTTTTTAAAGATCTTAATGCTGGGTTTAGGTTTTTTTCCACTCTTAAGGTGTGTTTTCACTGGAAAAGATTTTCTCATTGGATATTCGTTTTTAAAGATGCCATAAAGCTGTGCTCTATTTCTTCTTTTCAGATATCTCTTAGATCGTTTACACATTTGTTTTCTTAAGGGAAGACTCTCCCAATTTTGTCTTAATTTCTATCCATTAAAATCATAAAGAATAATCTAAATAAATGAGAAAGATTTCCCAGAGAGAATACTTATTAAAATAGGCAGGCAAGTCTGCATTTTAAATCCAGGTGTTGATACTTCTCCAGCTCTGTATATCCCTGGAATATAAATGTTGATCAGAGCACCAAGTGTTTGTGCAAGTTGACTGCTGAGTGATACAGGACAAATTGGAGAGCTTGTTTGATAAACCGGTGTCGCTTTTTATCCCTTACCTCTCTACTTTTAATTCTTGCCTCCCTGTTGCTGTGTCAGATGCCCTGCTCTTTCTCTCCAGGGTGGTTGTGACCTTCCAGACGTGCGTATGGTTTTACTATGGTTGTTACAACCCCAGGACCAGAGTCAGTGCTGGGATTATGGCTGCTCCTGCTTTTCTCTCTGGCAGTCAAACAGGCTATTAGGGAATTTGTTCTGGTGTTGCTGCTGCAGGCAGAGGATGATCCTGATTTAGGTTGCTGTCTCATGGCCATGGTGGACAGGACTTTTGGGTCCCAGTTTTCCCACTGTATACCTCTGCTTTTTGATTTGAACATGCTCACGGCACCTGCGTCCCCTCTTTCCTCCTAGGATGAGTATATTTGGTCCCGTGCTGCAAATACATCTTTCAGACTAAACGATTTGCAGGGAGCAGATGAATGTGAAGAGGGAATTCAAGGCAGTTTTGGTGGAGCTAACAAGGTGGCTGAGAAGCATCCCTTCTCCTCATCTACCTCTTGTGGTGTTCCAATGCAGTGATGGCTGTGGGGCTGTTTCATAACTGAAGTAAACAGGGATTAAGGTGGCTCTTCTGCCCAAGGCCACCAATGTTGTATGTGTGGATAGAATTACTGATAAGTGAAGTTAGACACCATATATTTATTGAGCTTGGAAGCTAGATAAGTTCTTCCCCCTGTAGAAAAACACTAAATGTAGTGTTGTGGTTTAGGTTGGGTTGTCCAATGATAAGATGACAGATGCTTTCCCCCAACTCTCACTCCAAGGAGAGGAAGAAGAAAGATACAGAGATTCATGAGTTTAGGGAAAAAACAAGCTACTTTAATGAAATATTAATAATAAAATGAAAAGGAAATAGCTAAATAAATACAATATATACAAAACCATATCAGGTTCCCAGGAAGATGTCACTGGTGGGCACTGGGAAAGTTTCAGACTGGACTAATGGAATGAGAAATGGATTCTAGAACTCACTGATAGGGATCGAAGGTAGACAAACTGGCAGGGTCTTCCTCATTCATGAAGAGCCCTTGAAGAGGAGTCAACCTGACCCCTTCAATCCCTCAGATGGCAGATGGGATGGAATACCCTATTGGTCAGTTTGGGTCACTTGACCTGTCCACTCCTCCACACAGAACAGGTGGAAGTCAGCTGACTTTGGTTGCCACAGCATCAAATGTGTAAGCAAGAGCATCTCTCACTGAACAGAAAGTTGGCTCTGCTCCACCCCAAACCAGGACATGTATTTTGTGAAGTCTTCTTGGCCCATTAAGGGCAGANAATGGAATGAGAAATGGATTCTAGAACTCACTGATAGGGATCGAAGGTAGACAAACTGGCAGGGTCTTCCTCATTCATGAAGAGCCCTTGAAGAGGAGTCAACCTGACCCCTTCAATCCCTCAGATGGCAGATGGGATGGAATACCCTATTGGTCAGTTTGGGTCACTTGACCTGTCCACTCCTCCACACAGAACAGGTGGAAGTCAGCTGACTTTGGTTGCCACAGCATCAAATGTGTAAGCAAGAGCATCTCTCACTGAACAGAAAGTTGGCTCTGCTCCACCCCAAACCAGGACATGTATTTTGTGAAGTCTTCTTGGCCCATTAAGGGCAGAACGTCCTCCCTGCCTTTAGCAGGTCTCCAGCTGACTGTGTCCCAGCAGGGCTGGGAAGGTGATGCTGTGGAGAGCAAGGCAATAGCTGCCTATTTATAGACCACAGGGAGGGAGGTCTTGCTCTCCAAGCTGGACTTCTATGCATCTGTTACCCAAGGATGGTAATACAGTGTTTGCTCTTGTAAATAAGTTCTGTTTTTTAACATGACAGTGATTTTGATTAATAAATATGTGCCCTCTATCTACTCCTGAGGGTTTAAATGTCATGGCAGAAAGTGACTTTTGTGCCTGAATGAACATGTATGTAAATTGTTTTATGTCAGTAGCTTTACTCATGTCCTGCCTCGCAAAAATTCATAGCTGTAAGGACTTCTGCATAATGGGCTTTGAAGCCCAAGCAGTTCAATTGCCAGGAGTTGTATTTGCAAAAGAAATTCCATAAGCCCATCAATGACAGTGTGAGCATCTTGATGCTGCCCAGTATTTTGGCAATTGTCAGTGGAATTCCCCTTACAGGAAAATCCTGCAGATGTATTGTCTATCTCAAATATCATTTCAAAACCAATCTTTAAGAATTCTTATCACTGAGATACTGTTTTCTAATAAATTTGTATGGATTTGGAGTAGTTTCTAAGAAACTTCTTTGGAACCCTCTTGATAATTCTCCTTGGGCAATTCTCTAGGATTTTCTATAAGAATTATCCCTAAGTGATATCATAAGTGACTGGAGGATATTCAGAAGAGCTAACGAGGGCCATTGCTGAGAGCATGAGTCATCTGTGACATTAAGTTACAGATGTTGATTGTCTTTGAGTTCTGTACACACAGATTGTGTCTTGGAATATCCCTGAAATTTTGTGGTGATGGCAGCGAAATCATCCATGCTGACTGCAATTACATCAATTACATTGGACTTCTCCTTTCTTTTTACCTGCTGTAGGTGTTCTCTGCCTGCCGGACAGCTTGAACCTTCACAAAGACCAGCAAAGGTCAAACAAACCTGGGGAAGTGCAGATGTTCAGCCAGTCAGAGCTAAGGACCATCGAGCAGTCTTTACTTGCTACACGTGTGGGGAGCATTGCTGAACTCAGTAAGTACAAGGTTGTTCATGATGTTTGAGTTTCTGTCCTCAGAGTAAAGCAAAGTCTGGTCATGCAGAGGGGAGATGAGGGTGTACGTGTAATGTTGAAGGAGACACTGGGTCAGATCTAGCCATGGTTATGCTCAATGGCCAGTTTGAAAGCTGAAGCCAGTGGAGGAAAGAAGTTTCATACAGTCTCATAGCAGTGCCTATGACTTGTTTTCATATAGTACTCTAATTTTTAAAGGTGAAAAATGCTTTATTTCATCTTTCCTACATTGCATTTGAGAGCACCTTGCAGCTGGGCCCAGACTTGGCAACATCTGCCATATTGGTGTCCTGTCTCATTTCACTGGGATGCCTGTTTTGAAATGGGCAGGCAAAAACCTGAAAGCTGCAAGAAGTGAAGAAAATATTGTCACAAATTTAAGGCAGAGCTAGTTCCACCTGTGTTACAGAGGGTCTTTCACCTTGCCTTTCCTTCTCCAGTTCCAGCAAAGGAAAGAACTCAAACCTGCACCAGAGGAGTTTACACCTGAAAGAAAAATTATTTGTTGTTAATCAAAATACTATTTGAAAAATGTGAGAATCTATGATGCCTGTCAAAATCTGAAAGCTTTGGTTTCAGCACATGCAAATTGTAGGAGGCAAATACCATGTGAATGATCATGTGACATGATGACAAAGTTATTAGAAGTGCCTTTTTAAATTATCTTTTTTTAGTAAAAAAATCCAGTCACATGTTTATGGTACAATTAAGAAATATGAAGGTATGCATGGGAAAACAGACATGTTCAGGCAAAAAAGGGTCTGTCAAGTATTTTTATTTCCTGAGATCTGTTATGAATTTTTTTTGAGAAATTGAGAAGACTGAAATCTACGGAGATACAGGCTGACCAGCTTACTGCTGTTCTTATTGCTGAATTCTGTGTTAGCAGCATCACAAAGAATATATATCGGGGTCTAATGTTCATTTTCACAGAAATTTCTGTAGCAATGTGAGGTCTTCTTTGTATCTCCATCATATCATCAGGTCTCAGTTCATGTGCTGTTCATGAGCTGTGGGGAGGCACCATGGATGTTTGTCTGCAAGCCACAAAATGAATTTCTGTTTTCAGCTTGCTAATTTTTCTCTGCTTTGGTGAAATGTCAACAAGCCAAGAGCCCTTACATGCCTTAGTGTGAAGTGTTGCTCCGTCTCTGGAATCAGGTGTTTGGTGTTATTCAAATTAAGTAATTTATGCTTATTTATTTCACGTGCATGGAACACACAACAGTTCTGTCTGTGTGCCAACTAAATTATGCATGATGCAGCTCTATTTCTTCAAGTACATATAGTTGTGTTCTAATAAGTAATGTGTGGATATTTCAAGGCTTTTTTTTTTCCATTTTGTATTTTTTTGAACCTCTGTATGCAACCCAAAAAGTCAGACTCCTTAGTCGTCCCCGCTTTTTTTTGAAATTTGATTTCCAGACATCTGTCATCTCTGTGTAGTCCTACCTCAGATTCAAATGCTTGGTTTGTAGGGCTTACTCTTTCTATATCTGTTGACTGCAAACACGGGCAAAACACTCTTCAGGGTGGCCAACTTGAAGAAAAGAGCACATCAGTGGGAGTTAGATGCAGCTGTCAGAGAGAGGTTGGCACCTCCAGCATGCTGGTAGCCCTCCAGAAAGCCCTCTGGACAACCACTGAGGGTACCTCCCCAGCTGCTGCAAGCAGATGCATGTCAGGGAAGAAGCTGTAGGAGGAGTGGTAATTAGCAAAGCTTGCAAGCCTTGATGCTCATTTGAGTAGAAGTCTTTGCTGTGCAGCAGTGCCGGCGCAGAGTTCAAAACTGAGTTGTGAAATGTGGAGGGAGGCATGGCTTGTGGATCCCTTGTGGATTTGGGGAAAAGTCCTAAAATGCAAGGAAAAGGTAGGGGTAGACGATGCAAGGGGTTTTGCTCTCTGTTCAGTGCTTCTGTATCTGCTGTCTCTGGCATCAGCAGAGGCTGTGACTCAGAGGTTAGAGCAAAACCTCTGCCGTGGAGGGAGGCTGGGGAACACAGCGTGGGGGCAGAAACACTGAGCACTGGGGCAGAAGCCAGGGGGCAACACCTGGGGATCAGGGTGCGTTGGCGGAGAGGGAGTAGGCAAAAGAGGATTTATCATTGCCTTGGTGGTGTGAGGTGGGTGGAGAGCTTTAGAAGTGGCGTTGTGGAGGGGAAAGATATGACACTCTGGTGTGGAGAAGGTGGGATATGAGGGAAGGGTTGAACACATAAAAGTCCCTGCTTTTGTGGAGATGAATAAAGGTGATGAGGGAGACTCTCTGGATAGGAGGGAATTAAGAGGATAGCACTTGTGAAGATGAGGAGGAGGAGATGGCAACCAGGAGTGAGTGGCAAGGACAGGAACTTGGCCTGCTCGAACCAGCAGAGCAGGCAGTCCCCAGGCCTGTCTCCTCCATACCCCAGGAGCTGGGACTTCATTTCTCTTCTCTTCAAAAGAGCACAGAAAACAAGGACAGAGCAATTTAATTTTAGCTCAGACAAAAAAAAAAAAAAAAAAAAAAAAAAAACCACAAAAAAANAATTGAATGAGATTTCCTATAGTTTATCAACATTAATAATTAAAGGATTGCAAGTATGCAGAATAACTAGAATTAAATGCCTGTGTGTGGAGGAAAGGCTTCCCCTGCTCTCAGTTCTGCTCAGCATCTTCGCACGCAGTGGTGTGGCCAGCTGCTGAGCTGCTGGAGACTTTGAAACTGGGAAGTCAAATCTGCCCTCTGGAACATGAGCAATTGGCAAACGGAGGCCCATATACTGCCTGACGCATGTATTTCAGCACAAGTCCTCTTAGTTTCTTCACGATCTATGTGTCTGTCCCAGATGGAAAAAAGATTTACAGGGTGAAAAGCCTTGTGTGATGCCCTTGTCCATCTGCCCCCTTATTTTGTTCCTGCATGATGTTGGTAAATTAGAAAAGACTGTTTGGGTATCTCCCTGAAGTGTGACAGAGAGGACAGAAAATTGGGGAAAAGCTGGGGCAGTAGACATGACTGTAGAGGAAGCATAGCACCCTCTGAGAATGCTGTAGAGAAGGAGGTCAACCCAAGCTGCTCTTGAGGGGCCTTCATGGTCAGAAAGTTGCAACCAGACTCATGGATTCTGTTCCTGTCCCGCCCCAAACCCTACTTGCCTGACACTGGTGGTGCTTCTTCTCTCATCTCCTGGGCTTAGCAGGTGGCGGGTGCTGGTCTTCTCTGGGACAGCCCTGCCCTGCCTGGCGGTGACAGGGTGATGTGGTGCTGCTGACCCTGAGGTGCTCTCCCAAAACCAGGAAGAAAAGATGATGTTGCTGACTTAGGGAAAAATCAAAGGGAGGTTTTGTCTCCAGGACTTAGGAGGAGAAGGTAAATAGAGACCTAATTCTGCAACGCAATTACACGGTAATGTGTGATTCCAAGGAAAAGGCTTGAAAAATTAATGTGAAACCTTATTCATTAAAATATAATGAACGTGGCACAAAGTTAAGGAACAACAATAAATTTGGCCTATGTTATATTGGCATTTAGTATTCAGGAATTGTAATTGCCTGCTACAGTGTGTTTTAAAATATTGTAATTTCATTTGAAATGCTTATTAGATAGAGAACATTGGGAAGAGCTGAAGCACAGCAAAAATAATAGGATTTTAAACAGTAGCCTGACAGTATTTCACTGTTTAATCTTAGAGAAAATAATTCACAAGACTTTTTTAGATTGGGTTTTTTTCAAATTTTCCTGAAGGTTCCTTTATTCCCAGGCCGTACCTGGAATAGAAGGAGAAGAGATGGTTGAATTTTTTTTCAGAAAGTTTTGGAAATTCTTCTAGATTTCTATTTCTTATCTTTTATTTCCTCCACCTCGAAACAGGGAAAAATAAGTAGACTAAACAGCAAAAGAGAGGAATACTAAGGAGAGCTCTGTCTGTTGAGAGATCCCACGATACTGAATTTTGACCTTTTAATTTTTTTCCTAACTTCTTTATATGCATGTTTGCAATCCACAAACACTTATGTTATGTTTAACTACATAGCACTCCAGCACACCTATTCATCACTCATCTAAAAATACCACTGCTGGCTTGGAGACCAGATGCAGAGGGGATGAGGCTCACAAGTGGATGTCACTGGTGTTTGGCTGGATGAAGGAGGACTCTTTCTCTTGTGTGTGCCCGTAGAGGTTGACAGGGAAGAGCAGAGCCTTGGGGTACAATTGCCAGCACCTGGCACCAAGAAGTATTCCTCCCTTGTTGCCTTCAGGTGGAGACTTTAAGGTGTTAGCGTATGGCTGACCAGGGAAAACCACTCTGTGCTGAGGGACATGTGAAGGGCTGCAGGTCGATGTCTCTGGAGCTGCACAGAGGAATAAACTGTGGTTTAGGATCTCATCCAAACTGTCTTCATGCATGTTTTCAGGTTAGAGCAGGAAACTGGGGCTTGCTCTGAGTCCAAGGATAACCAGTCCACTATGGCTTTTCTGGGTGGAAAGTTGGCCATGCAGTCTTTTGCAACCACAGTGACTGGTCGTGGCAGTGTTACTCTGAGGGTTAACTACAAGTAGGCATTTTTATTTTAAGCTAGGATAATGTAAAGATGCGAATGCAACTTAACACTGCTGATCTCAGAGCTTTTTAGCCTTTGGATGGTGTTTAACTTACAGGAGCTCTCAGATTTGATGTTCAGGCTTGTATTTCCTCCACATCACCACTCGGGTCTCGGCAAGGTATTCCTTTTTGCCATTGGAAAAACTCTACCCTTCCCCATCATCTTCTCTTTGCCTCCACAGTGCTGAATATATATATTTCCAAAATAACAACCTCCTAGTAGATCTTGGCACTCTTTTAGGGGTGAAAGGAAGGGTTACTGCTCATGTGTGTGTAGGAATGTGATTGCACATACCAATGCTCTTTTTCATTTCTCCTCACAGCTTCAGCCGAGGAGATGATGAAAGTCGGCATCCTTTCCCTTGCTTTTTCATCTAGTCTCAACCTTCTGCAACCAACTGGAGGGAGCACTGCAGGAGCCCTACAAACTGATTCATGTCCTGTTGTTGTGGGTTAACCCCAGGTGGCAACTAGGATCATGCGGCCATTCACTCACTGCGTACCTTTCCACCCCCTCGTAGTGTAGGGTGAAGAGGGAGAAATTGGAAAATAGCCTCATTGGTTGAGATAAACATAGTTTCATAGAACAGTAACAGAAGAGAAAGTAATAATAATGGCTAAAGAATGTTAAAAAAACAGCAATGCAATCCAGTTGCTTACCACTCAATGATCAATTGCTTAGCCTGGCCCGAGCAGCAATCGTGGATTTCTACTCCCTGGCTACCCCCCAATTATATACTGAGCATGACTTCTGTGATATGGAATATATCTTTGGCCAGCTTGTCCTGTTTCTGCTCCCTCTCAACTTCTTAGGGAAGCTGAAAAAGTTCTTGGCTCAATATAAGCATTACTTAGCAACAACTAAACCAATGTGTGTTATCAACATTATTCTCATATTAAATCCAAAACACAGCACTCCCTAGGAAGAAAATTAAAATTGCTGAAACCAGGACACCTGTAAATAAGAGGTTAAAACCAAGCTTCAAAGCAAGTGCCAGGATAAAGGTGCTGGCTGGAAGGGTGGCATCTGAAGGAGGGTTGTTGTAAGTGCTCTGCTTATTCACTGCCAGAACAAAAGCCCTGTTTGTCAGGTATTTTTCTCAGACTAAGTAGAGCCATAGAGGAAGACCAAAGCTTATTTCCTGTAGACACTTATGTTGATGCACTGCAGTGCAGTGCAGAGCTAAGCAGAGGTCCTAGCTGAGACCTGCAATTCAGGCAGCAGCGTTACCTTCAGCACAGGGTTTGGCTGTAGACCGGCAGCCTATGGGGGCAGTTTCCAGATGTTACAATACTTTTCTGAGTTTTCAAGGGCCTTCCAGTGCGTTATTGTACAAGGTCTCTATGTCCTCACTCTCCCACAACTTTCTGGGCACCTTGTTTGCAGTTCCTCTTCACTACCATCCACGCATCATCCGCTCTTGTGTGTAAAAGCTATAAAGAGAAGTTGTTGAGGTGCCAGTTTGTCCCGTGGTAGAGACAACAAGGCAGATTAATGCTATGTTTAAATATTACGATAGTTTCTTGCCTCCATTAAGTGCTAGCTGGTTGCTGTCTCCCCTACCTGCTACTCCATTCCCTTTGCAGCCTCCCTTCAAGGAGCCTCTGTTTGCAGGCTGCCTCTGTATGCAAGAAGGGATATGGGTTACTTAATAATAGCCTCAAGGGATCCTCTGCTTTTCTTCCCTTCCTCTGAGATACTCAGTATCATAAACCGTAAAGCAATACATTTATTTATTAGTAGAAACCAAGTGGGAAGGAGAATAATTCGAAAATGCCCGTCTACACCGTGCTAAAGCTTCGCTTTCCCTGTCATTTCCCTGCTGACTGAGGAGGGTGAATTTGTTTCTTGCATTACAGGGGCTGAATGGAGGCAGCTCTTACTTGTCTGGGTTCCAGTCTGCAGTCAGTGCTCCTTTGGGGACTTCCCCCATGGGGTGAGGCTCAGCCTTCTTTGCCTTCCTGGGGGACAAAATGGTGTCTGTCCCTACGCCGGTGGTTTTGTTTCCCCAGGGCCCCTACTTCATGCACTGAAGTCCATTCAGGGTTAATTATTAGAGACAAAAGGCATTGCCTTGTTGGGTGGGGGATGTTGAAATTCCAACCCTCCACTGCTCTTCCCCAACATGTCAATGTATTGTCTCAGGACTCCCCCACATACATCACCCTTGAAGTGCAGACTGCTGTTCACCCTGAACACCATGCTTGGGGTTAAAACAGCATATTTCTTTCCTTAGATTTGTAGTCCTCCTTGTCCCTGCTCTGCAGGGTGAAGGCCAGGGTGAGCACCCTTCAGCTGGTCTACTCAGCCATAGGAGGGTTCTTAAATTCAGAGATTGAGGACATGGGTCCATGTCAGGCCAAAGAAAATCCAGGGACAGTGGTCCTTAAGGCAGTGTTGGTCCACATAGAGAAGGTTCTACGTTAGGCTGGTAAATGAAAAGCTCATCAAGTCAAAGCTTGTTTTGTTTGGAGTTGAAGCGGTTCAAGGGGAATCAAACACAAACATCATGCTTGCCACATTGGATAGGAAATTCTGAGGGTAATAGTGTTATTATAATAGGTATGTAAACTTGAGAAAGTTTAATTATTATTGTGGCTTTTTATGGGATATATCCAACCCCTAATTTCTTAGTCTTCAAAGACTTTGCAAATGCTAAATCGCACATAAACGTGTACTCTGTAATATAAATAGAAGCTTCATGTGGTGGTGGGATAAGTGGAGATAAAAGGTTGAATGATCTGTGGGAGGCCACAGGGAAGCCACTGTCAAGAAATGAGCTGCTTGTATCCTGGTCCTGTCTTTTGGTGCTGAATTCAGTGTTTGGGACCACAGCTCCTTCGTTTGCTCTTCTGTGGGAGAGGTGAATGACTGTTAGCAGAAGAAGAGGTTGTCTGAGGTAGCAAATTCACATAGAAGCACAATGTGGGCAAGTGGAGATGGCGGAGATGGGGAGTTTTCTGCAAGGTGAGCTTGATGGTGAATGTGTTGCATGTGGGATGCTCCACTGACTGGGTTACAGCCCCCCAAGTGCACCCACAGCCTGAGGCAGAATGTACTATGTGCCAAGAATAGCATAGGTGTATGTTTGAAGATACTTCAAGCCAAGAGCATGTGCACAGTAAAATACATACTAAATGCCCTCCAGTGTGAACCCACCCTAGCTCTCTGCGGATTCCTTCCCTGGTACAGATGGGTTACCCTGAGTTAACAATAGCACAACCTCCAATAAGTCATTTGAGGAGAGGTTTTGCTTGAGCAGCTTTTGCTCAGCTGACTTTTGAAACCTGGAGATTGATGCAACACCAGAGACAGAGCAAACGTGAAGGAACAGCGCAGCTGAGATCAAGAGTGTAGGGATGGCTCGGGTGGCTGACCGAGCGGATGGCTGGAGGCGCTGAGCTGTGGTACAGAAGACACAGTTCAACTGTTCACACTCACCTGCGTTCATGTGCTTACAGGCATGTGCCGGGGTGAGCTGTAGCAATAGATCACTTCGGTGCAGAAACCAGAGGCATCAGGGAGGCACAAAAGGATGAGAGAGACTTAGCTACAATATGGGAAGGATGCAGGATGTCCACGGCTACCAGGCAGCAGTCTGATTGAATAAACCTTGCTTTATCAGCAGGGTTGTAATTCATGTTTTCAGTACGGCCTCCCCAAAGCTAGTCCTGAGCAAAAGCTGTAGATCCAAGGCTTTTATACTGAGGTGCGAAATGAATCCAGGTCAAGAGAATGAGTTTTGCACCTGGCTCATGCACTTGTAGGTGGATAAACTTGAAACTGCCAGCCGTGTTGTGGAAGGTGGCCTTGAGTGCAGCTCCCTGGCCCATACTTCTCCTGTTTATGGTCTGGGCAGGACACAGGAAGACGTTAAGGGTTCTGAATGACAGACGTGACTCCAGTCTATGGCTCTGGACCACTTGTGCAGGAGAAAATATTCGTCCAGGTGGCAAAGCAAAGTGACAACAGCACTACTGTCAACAAGCCCCACTGCAGGGCATGGTTCTCGTGAGCAGGCTGTGCCCATCAAGTTGTGGACAGCTGGAGGGATGCTGAGACCAGCATTATTGAACCGATGGATGCCAGCCTGGCTGGCTGCTGCTTTGCATAGTGCCCCAATGGGGCACCACATGGGAAGAGGCTTGCGGTGACAACAGATCCTCCTGCCTCCCCTGGGCTTTGAAGGAAAGACACAGGCTAAAGAACTATGTGGCTTGTTGACGGTGTGAAAACATCATCATTAAGTTGTTCTTGTGGTTTGAGGACACACTTTTGGAACAAGAAAAATTTTAGGTGGATGGGAGCAGCTGTCTAAGGATTCATCCGATGTCATTCACCTCAGTGTCATGGTTGTGCAAACGTGAACCCAGCTAAACAGTTTAGGCTGTGGAAGTTTATCCCTCTGAAAGCAGCGAGCCTGCTCCTAGGGAGGCATGACTGCAAAATCAGGTCCATCATGAGAGACCATAAAATCCCACAGGAAGCTGCTCAGGAGTAGGCACTGGACATCTATCTTCTTCCGTCACTTT
>VXBW01003570.1:306859-340105 GCA_013400375.1 Thinocorus orbignyianus
TTTTTTTTTTTTTTGGAAAATGATGCACTTGGGAATTTATCAGCCTTCCAGATACATCAACTGAGTGTATCTGAGACGTGTTTTTGTGGCCAAAAGAGATGCAGAAGAGCCAACAATGCTGCATGCAGGCACCCTTCCCTTGCAGGGTGTTGTAGTAGCTGAACATGGCTCCGTAGAGCAGCGATGGGTAACACACAGTGATGAAGGGGTGTTCACTCCCTGTACTTGGCCACAAATTCAGGGTTACCCTTGGTGTTCATATATACTGTGGTTTTTATAGCTGGCAAGGAGAGCAGATATAGGTTGGGTTTCCCCGGTGAGCTTTGCATTAGCTTGACTGCTAGAAACCAGACCAGTGAGTCCCATCATGGAGCTGGTTTCATGTTGGTGGGCTTTGGGGCATCCTGGCCAGAATCAAAGAGAGTTTCAACTCTTGTTATATTCTTTGGAAGAAAACGTAGAAGGAAAAATGTATTAGCAAGGAAGAATAAGGAGCAGCAGAATGTGGTAGGGATTGAAACAACACACATGAGTTTTGAACCAGATGTGCTGCGCTGTGTTCTACAGAGTCTCCTTAAATACTGCCATACAGTGTGTCAGCTCTCTCCTCCCTTCTCGGCACTGATCCTGGTGCACAGATATGCTGAGGCACAGTCTCTGCCCTGAAGAGTTTGCCCTGTAACTGGATGGGGCTGGAGGAGGAAGAGAGCACCAGGGCATGCAGTGGCTTGTCTGAGGTTACACCATGGAACAAAAGAGAGAGCAGCAATTCCCACCCTGTCTCTGGTGCTCGGTCTGTTGGGTACCAAGATCTTCATGCAGCTTTTTGTGCTTACTTACTGTCCTCTGTGAAGCTCGATGGTTTATAGGTATTGATTATTTAAGCTTTGAGTTGTCTCTGATAGAGGAATGTTATAATAATTGTTAGTGTAGAAATTATTTGAAATGTAACCAGAGATAACATAACAAAGGCAAAAAGCAAGATCTAAGGCAATCAATTCTTGGTATAATGTAATTAAATGAGGCTTAAACATAAAAAGCATTAATTCAGCTTTAATGGCATGAATTGGTTTAGATTTCTGAAGAAGCAGTTGAGGAAATGCAGAATAAAAGGGTGAACTCTTGGGCATATTGAAATGGATGGGAGCTTTGCCATTGATTTCAGTGAGGCTCAGGTTCCTCCAGCCTTGCATCAGCAGCGATGTTGAGCTGCCTGCCCTGCCTGTGTCATCCTCTGGTGCTGGATGTGTCATTGAAGTCACATCACCCCAGCGTTCAGGGAGGAATGGAGATGAAGTAATACCACTGCCTGAATCCGGGCCTAAATTGCATCCTGATTTTTCTTCATCGTTGGGTACAGAAGACAGAGACATTCTCTGGTGCCTGCTGTCTCGATCCACCAAAATAAGACTAGTCATGTGCTTAACTTTAACCACATGTTTTAGTGCTGTAGTGGCTTGGGTTTGAAAAGGCTGTGAATTAAGTGCAACTCCTTTTTCTCTGCTTTTGCAATTATTGTTAAAGCTGGATGTTGCAGCTTCTGCACTTCTTTTTTTTTTCCTTTTGGAGAAAAAGAGAAAAATTTACTTTTTCTGTCAGCAAGGTTGCTAGCACTTAAATTGGCCTGTAGCACAGGCTTGGCAGTGCACATCTGCTGTGACAGAGTGGGCTGAGTGAAGGTGGTCCCAAACTTTGCTGCTGGTTGCCTGCCAATAACTTTGTGCAGGGCTGGGGAGTCATCTCTGAAGGACGTCTCTTTCTGCCATGGACCTGATCCTGCAGGCTTGCAGCATGCACAGCTTCTCTTGGAAATTATGAGCATGCAGGGCTGCAAGATCGGTCCTATCGTGGCAATTTCCTGGTGGAGAGAAAAGACAGAAACTATTTTTAAATGAAAGCTTTGAATCAAAGGAATATTGCAGAGTGCAGCAAAAAATTGTGTCAAACCCCTGAAATCATGGACTCGGCAGTTTTCTCATGCCAGCGGTTTTCTTCTCTTCATGGTTTTAAGGCTGTTTTTCAAGGACTGGGCTGAGTGTTTTTCAGCAAGATGTTTCTGTTCTCCCTGGTGTGCATTATCACAGCAGCAGCATCATTTTCTGTGCGAGTCAGGATGGAGAGAGGTGATGTGCTGTGATGTGTTCATAGGGGTGGGACTTCGCAAAAAAAACCTGTGCTCTGCCTTGCATACAGACAAAATGGTTCTCCTTTAAGTTTGCTCAGGAGCTCATTGTTATTGTTCAGCTGTTTTTTTTTTTTTTTTGCCTCCCCCCCCTCGCCCCCGATTTGGTTTTATGTTCCTACCTTGGTGTTCATTTCCAACTTTCTTCTCCTTCCAAGTTTCAGTGCTCAGTGGTTGCTTGGGAAAAGCAAATACGAGAGACCATGTATCTACTTCTTAACACTGGAAAGTCATGTCCTCTTTTCTCTATCACTCACTTTTGTATAGCTTAAGAATGTCCTAAAGGGCTCTTACTCAGATTTTCATTTGAAAGAAACCATTTTATTTGATCTGAGATCATTATTTCCCCCCAAAGCACTCTCAGAGTGATTTGAACATGTGAAAACAGACAGTTTATAACCACTATTGTTTCCCTGCCTTTGATAGAGTGGCCACTAGTCAACAAATGTAAAATTCACTGCCTTGGAGGGAGATGCTTTCGTTAATTAGTTACGATCAGTTACAATCAGTATTGTGCTAAGTGACTCACTGCTGCTTGCCCATATATTTGCCTTCTCATCTCGCTTGCTGGCTTTGCTGATCCCAGTCCATATATTGTGGCTGGTTTTCCATAGCCACCCTGTGAGAAAGCGCCCAGAACCACATCATCACAGGGAAGATGAGCAGCCTCTTTTCTTGGGCCATTTTCTCTGCTCTGGAAACCTGAGGGTCTGGGTGAGAAACTTCAGAGGTTTTGCTTTTCTGCTGACATGAAGATTTCCAGGCCCAGCTGCTTACCAGCCCGCTTTTGGTTGCACATTTCTGATACTGTCTTTTAGCAATTTTCTCTGCCTTTTTACTTCACCCACATGTCCCTTTGCATGCTCTCGCAGTGCTCTGTGTCAGTTATCTGCCTGCCTGCTTCCTTGTTGCAAGGGGCTGCATTTCCCTGTCACTCTACCCGGGAGTACGTGGCTTTTGGTGCCATTCTGCGTTGTCCCCACTTGCCATACAGGATTTTGGCAGCCTCCAAACCCTGTGTGTAGGTAGCTGTGACTCCAGCCCCAGTGTGCTGTCTGTTATGGTGGTGCTGAGATGGGCCGGCCCGCTGCTGCTGATGCATCATATTTGCTGAAACCCGTCTCCCCCAGGTCTTCAGGGACTTGTGTGTGGCCAAGATATGTCACACCGTGCTGTGTAAACCACCAGGCGAAGTCTGACGTGGTGATGAGCAGTGCACCAGGATCCTGTCCTACCCTTCACTGTTTGCCTATGTGTGGTTAACTGGAAGGGAAAATCACCCTGGCATGCCTTTTGGTTTCTAGCTTGAAAACTTTGGGCAGAGGCAGGGTGAGGAGCCTGGCGTTCACCAACACTTTTGCATTTTTTTCCAGGCGACCTGGTATCTCGAGCGATGCACCACCTCCAGCCCCTCAACGCCAAGCAGCACGGCAACGGGACGCCCATGCACCAGAAGCAGGGATCTCTCTACTGGGAGCCGGAGGCTCTGTACACGCTCTGCTACTTCATGCACTGTCCGCAGATGGAGTGGGAAAACCCCAACGTGGAGCCGTCAAAAGTCACGCTCCAAACAGAGAGGTAAGAGCCGCCGCATGGTGCTTAATGTCGTGGCGGAGACGTTTCGTTAATAAATCAGCCTGGCTGCCTAATTGCTAATTACAGCTTGCGCGTGAGAGGCTGCGGAGCAGTCTGGGTTTGGTTTAGGATCACCTCTTTGAAATCCGTTCCTCTCGCCAAAGCGCTGCGTGGCTGACCCAATATATATCAAAAGTGACACCCAGTGGCTACATACAGCAAATTGGTTCCAGATGTGCACTCAGGAGAGATTTCCTTTTTCTTTCGTTGTTGCTCAGCTATTCTGTGTTTTGGAAAAGAAACCGAGAACTTCTATTTCTGGCCTAGCAGGTTTGGGTTTAAATGTGTTTTTTCTATGCATTAATGGGGCTCGACAGCTGCGATTGAGGAAGTGGAAAATGAATAGTGTGTAGAAAGGAGAGGTCGTTAAAGATTCTGGCCTCCAGCTGTGCCGTGTACCTGGGCACAGGAGTAACCTCAGGGTTAGGGATGGGGACCTGGCAGGTACCATCTGTGCTGCTGTTGTCCCCGCTCTAGGGATGGTCAGGGCAGGGGAGGCACCCCTGGGGTCCTGTTCTGACTCAGGGCCTGCTGTAAGGTGAGAAGGAGATACCCCTGCAGCTGGTATGGGGTTACCAAATGCCTGCCAGCAGGCAGGATGCCCAGTGCAGGGCAGCTTTGCACCCGTGTGCTGCAGAGAGCAACCAGAACAGCTTTCCAGCCAAGAAGATAAAGCCATCTCCTGTCAAAAGGCCAGTGAACCCTCTAGTAACACAAACCTCCACTTGTGTGCTGAGGCACACTGTGCTATTCCCCTGCTGTGCTTCCCTCCAGCCCTAAAGCAGGCTTCCCCGGTACGGAGGCGAGAGGAGTAGCTGGTGCTTGGAAAGTAAGTGCTGGGTATTCATTTTTTGGATGGGTATCATGGATGCAAATGCAAGCTGCTTTTTCAAGCTGGGCTCCACATTTACATCCCAATGTATATACTGCGCTATACGTGTGAGCCAAACTCTGATCTGCACGTGTGCCCCCAGAGCCACGCACAACGGGGCTTGGTTATTATTTCAGTATGGGGTTCTGCATCTCAAAGGCAGCGTTTGAGAATCTCATTGTACGTGTAATCGTCAACGGTATATAATATGGTATCTTCATTGAAATAATTTTGTATCAATTCACAGAATACAAGATGAAACTCTGGCATTAACGATGTTGCTGGGAATTTTGCCATTTGCCTTTGGATAGCATTTTGTTTCTTTTCAAGTTTGGGTCGCTCCATGAGCATGTTTGTCACTTTTTGCTCTATTGTTTCCAAAGTGTGAAAAAAAAAAAAAAAAGAAAAAGAGAAGGGGAATAACAAAAATCCAGAATTTTCTCATTTTTCTAAATTATTTTTAATTTCATGACTTGTCAGCCAGCTTTATTATTGCAATCATGTCCAAGACTGGTTAGTATGCAAAAAAACCAACCAAATTCAGAAAATACCCTCACCTGATCTGTAGTCCCCATCTGTGGGAGTACTGCCACTGGAACCAGTGGGACTATAAAAGTGAATAATGCTGAGGCTTTGGTTTTGTAAAACTTCTGCAGACTTCCCTGTGGAAAGTGAAAAGGGCAGGAATATTTGAAAAATCACTTTTAGCGTTTGCTTTAATAGGTTTTCCTTTCTCTGAGGCCGCCTTAATACATGTTCTCATCAGCAGAGCAGTTGAAAAGCTGATTATTTAAAGCGATTGTTCTTCTTTGCTTTATTTTGAATACTCCATCTGGCAAGATGTCTTCCTTTGGCAGGCCAGTCTAACAACTGCGGTGTGCGGTTAGGGCCAGAGCAAGTACTCGGTGTTATTGCCAAGAGCTTGTGGTCACCTTTGGAAGGAGCAGATACTCCTCCTGTTGCCTAATCAAACATGCATTAGTACTTAGCGCCGGAGTGGGAGTGATGCAGGGTTAAGCACGAGCCCAGATATTTCCATGGGGTTGTACTCTGGAGCTTCACCAGCTGGATGTAACCATCCCATGCTACTCAGAAAGGGGATCTGTGAAGCTGATTGCTCTTTAGTGCCTCTGAGGAGCCTCCCTACCTATTTCCTTTTTTTACATACAAGCGAGCTTTGTGGTCCGTGCCTTGCTTCTGGTGGTTTTGGTTTCCATGATGGGTTTTTGGGCATTGCGAGGGAGTGAGTTTGTTAAACATGACGTTTTTATATGCAGAATATTGGCAAGCTTTGTGCCTTATCTGCGTGCCTTATTCCTTCTCTTCATCTCTGGCTGCGTCAATCACTTTTATGTTGGAAGCAGCCCAGGAGGAAGCAAGGAGGTCCAGGCGTCTTTCCCCATCCTTGGCCTCTCTGTGTCCTTGCTGGTGCAGAGAAGCCGGAACAGCATGGATCTGGCTGTAGATGGTATTTCCACGAAACAGGGGTTGTCCTTGGCTACTTGGCTACTGTCTTGGCGCCCTCCTCCCTGACTGTGCATGCCCAGGCTGGAGGGGGGTTGTGGGATGAAGGCAGAGAACTCCCGTGGTATTTGCAGGGCTCCTTCCCACTCAACTCCAGCCCACCTGGATTTCAGCTCCGAACCAGGTTGAATGAGGAAGCCTCAGAGGCTCTGCATGACTGTGAAGGCTGGATATGGGATGGAATCTGAAGCATAATCTGCATGAGCTGTGTGATGGCAGGCTTTGCCTGGTTTAGCACTTTCTAGTGCGGATAAGCGGTACCTCCCTCAGAGTCTTGGGGGACACGTAAAATGGGATGTTTACCTTTGAATAAATCCGGCGCTTTGTTTCTAGGGCATATTTTCTAGGGAGCGTTTCTCTGTGTTTGTTCTTCATGGAGGTAAAGGAACGAGAATGCAGTGTGTTTTTAATAGTGTTTGTCTTTACATAAAATAAAAGGGGGAAATGATTATACAGCCAGGCTCTTGCAGGGAGGGGGCTGCTTTCGTGGGAGGGGTTGTGGAAAGTGGCCAGAATTGCTCAGAAAACCTGAAAAAGATTCCCTACTTCTGAAATGGCAGTTAACCTAAGCATAAGGTGGATGTGTGTCCCCTTCCCACCCCACATTGATTCTTTCAATCTGGAAGAAACACTCTGGGTTTTTTGGCTGTGTCCTTGGCACCAGCACAAGCCAGTCTTGATGGGGTGGATTATCTACTGGCCCTGGGTACCATGTAGATGTCTATTTTGGCAGGCATGGAGGTACAGGAGGGGGCTTGGACCTGTTTATGGGGTCCCCCTTCCCTAATGCACCCAGCTGGGATCTGAGGGAGACATCTGTTTTGTGCTCAGTGTTGCCTATGAAAGTGGTGCTCCTTCAGTGCTTCCACCTGCAGGCAGCTGCAAATTATTTAGGTTTGTTAATTCTTTCACTTTCTCAGGAATTTAAAAAAAAAAATAAAAGAAGAAATTATAGATGAGACCGCTGTTACCAAGATTTCTTTCTTACTTGCCGCTTCTGGTTTAATAAAAGAATCTGTCCTGTGGTTGTGAGGCCTCTCAGCCTCTATAACACTTCCAAAATTATTGCAAGTAATTTCTTAAGCACCGGAAAGCAGAGAATCTGTAGTTGCAGATTTGTGTGATGGCTTTTTCGTTAAGTGGTTCCTTAGCCACTTTTATCCACAGCTGTATTGACAAAGTCCTCATTACTTCCTAACTCTCCATGTTCCCCATTAACAACTCATTGAGAAGCTCAGCAGCTCAGCCAGTCCAGAACCACCCATTAATTCTGCTCACACGGCAGCAAAGTTCCTTCTCCAGCATTTCCTCTGCTGCTCCATCTTGGAGGAGCATTAACTCCCTGTACCTCCCGGCAGCCTTTAGCTTTTCCCCTTGAGTCTTAATTGAGTTGATGGATACGTGTCTGGTTTTAACCTTCTTTTTACGTTCCTTCACTACTTTTCTCTGCATGCGGAGCAGTCCCATGAGGAAGCTCCCGTGGGCTATTGGTTGCTTTTTGTTTTTCTGCCTGCTTTGAATACATACAAAAATTTGGGTCCCGTGTACACGCACACACAATTTGTAGCCTGTAGTCATTTGTGATTAACTGAAAGGGTTTGGGTTATCATCTGAGTTTTGTTTCATGCATTGGATAGTTATTAGTGTACCTGGCTAATTAATATGATACAGCCCTCTGAATGAGAGAACCACGTTCCACTGCTATAAAATAACCTGAACGTATCCAGAGCACCTTCATAGCTGTTACAGCTGTGTCTGTTGTACGGATTATACCCATAGAACAACATCAGTAAGAAGATAACTAGAGAAATGTGCCTGATTTAAATAATACATGATATAAACTTAATGGGTAGGTCAGTCTCCAGCAAAAGCCAGAAGGGAGTGGAGGGAATGATGGGGAATGTTGAGGAAGAACAGGTAAACCGGGAATGTGGACGTCCTGCTATGAAATGTATTCACCTTGTAATATATATCTGAAGAGGACATTTACACGTGCTTGATGTGCCAGTATGACATAGCCCTGTGTAACCCGATATCGTTTTATCCATTGCTTAATTGAAAAATTCAGATGGTAAAACCGTGACCTCACTGAACTCAACACCAGCGTTGATTTTGCTGGGAGCCTCTGAAAAGAAATCCTTAGTCCATCCTTACATAAATCCTCTGGATCTGCATCCTGAATGTCAAACTTCGTACTTCTTAAAAATCCCTTCAGAAGTGGTATTGGCAGCTGCCTGCAGCATGTGAGATGGCACATGTTACAAGAAATAGTTCAGGCAGTATTCGTATCTGGGCTGTCAGACAGCATTTCCTCGCTGGGCTGGGGCTGTATTCTACATCTAATTTATCAAGCTAGACTTAGACTGTCCATGGGATGGCTGTGAGATTTTTTTAAATAGAGGGAAGTGTGTGCAGCGCTGTGAGAACAGTGCGTTACCCGGGCCATTCTGTGCCGTGCTCACAGGGCTGGCGTCTCATCAGGGATTTACACCACAGCCAGTCGTGTCAAATCTGATACCGAAGCTGCCCGTGAGTATTTTCCCATTGTGGTCGCTGGACGGGTCATCACTTTGAGTTGGTTGGGTTTCAGGTCTCAACCGTTAAGGTTTTTAATGCAGGAGAGGCAACGGGAACAGAACATCTGAGCACTGGACCTAAGTTCAAAACTCATGACTTGCAGATACCATTGTGTGAGCTCTGGAGCATCGATGTCTAGGTACGTGAAAGCCTGAGGGTAAGCCCTCCCTCTGCTTAGGCTGGTTTCACCGAGGTTTGTGTGAGAGCAAGGAGAATTCATCCTTCCACCTGAACAAAATGCAGAATTGGCTTTTTTCAGGGGCTGGTTGCTTGGGTTGCACTTAGCTGAGCTTCTGGGGTGACAGAGGAGCTGCCTAGCATGGGAGAGCTGTGTGGGCTCGTGTGGTGCATCAGTCAGTGCTGCTGTGTCTCCAGGCAGGAGCAGGGCTGGCAGCCACCTGAAGGCATCAGAAGGTGTTTCCTTGCCAGGAACACAAGTAGCTTATGGTGTAAATTTAAAATACTAGTTCTGCAGCCCAGAAACCCATCTGAAATGTATGCTAAACATTGGGAAAAAACATGCTTTTTTATTCTCCAATAACACTAAAAGTGGACTAGCATTGCATGTATGACTTCGTCATATGTTCTAAATGAAAACTGTCAGAACTGAGAATGCTTTTTAATTCATACGCTGGGATTTTCTTAGAAACCACTCATAAAAACATAAATGTAAAACCAAACAAATGAAAAGACCTTTTACTAATGTTAAAGTTGCTGACTCATATCTGCAAGCAGAAACATCACCCTGTCTTTGTCTAGATAGGCTTTTAATTGCAAAAGTACAGTCGTCGGCTTCTCAGAAGCACTGTCAACTCTAAAATTGTAAAAGCAATCAGTAAAACAGCGATGAGCGTCATGGAGGACTTTGGCTGCCGTTGCCATGCAGTTTTGCAGTTGCCACTCCTTGGCTGGAGTGAATGAAGAACTCAACACCTGCCACAGCAGCTTCCCCCTCAGTAGCTAAAGGATCCTGCAAACAGAAATCATCCAAAGCAATTGCAATAGTTGAACCATAGAAGGAGGTCTTAAAGCAAGGTCAGGTGTACACAGCTGTGTGCGCTTTACAGTTGGTGAAACTGAGGTTGGGATGGTGCAAGTTGGCCGGGGGAATTCACATCTGAATAGGATTAGCCCTCGGGAATTTCTGCCTTCCCATCCTCATCCAGACCATCAAGCCAGTCCTCTCTGTAGTGGTTGATTTAACATATGTAGTGAGTGTGTGTGTGTGTGCGTGTGACAGGGCAAGTGCTCGGCATCTGAAGAAGAGCGGTGTGAAGTGCCTCTGGAAATAGAGAGGCTGCTGTACTGCACTTGAAACAGTGTTTTTTTCTCCTTTGAGCACTGAGAGTATTTGGGGAAATTTGTCCTGCATGCTTGATGAGCTACTGAACCATCCTTCAGTCTGAGCTGTGAACAATGGCTGGTGGCCATCCTGAAATAGCTGTGAGAGAAGCACTGGGCACCAGGAGGGAATGAGGAGGGACGCTTTGTGAAGGGAGGAACTGGAAAAGTGAGGGTTTGTGGGGCTCTGATAATTCCCCTTTGTGTTGAAGTAGGGACCAGGGATATGCAGGGCATAGAATTGCAGAATCATATGCTGCAAGAGAAGCTGGTTGTTGCCTTGCCAAGGACTACAGAGACAGTGCCTAGAAGGGTCCAGCCCTTTGGGATCTGCTTTATGCTGGCTTCCCCCATCCCCCTCCCACCTCCCAGCTTTTTTTTTGCGTGGGATGAAGATTTCTTTGTGCAGAGACCTCTCCCTGCATCCCCATCTGGCATGTTTTTCACTGTAGATGACAGTTCAGGAAAACACAAGCCTGTGCCAAAATCCGTTCTTTATTTGGGACATTGCTTAAGCTCATGCTTAACTTTGAACTGCAGTGAATTGAAGAGGATGGGAGCACATGTTTGAAGTTAGGCACAGGTACAAAGACAGGCTGGAGGAAGAGATCAGCGTACTCTCCCACCCACACACCTGTAAGATGCTTCTGCGTAGTTGTGTTGCTCCCGGTTTTCACATCGTTCAGGTAGAATCAAGCCCAGCACGTTGCTACTGTGGTTAGATTAATTTCATTAAGGCATGTGCTTCTAAGACGCATAACTAGGTGACTTACCTGCTATGTGTCTGCCCTAGAACACAGAACTACCGAACTCTCTTGGTTGTTACTTTCCTTTGTACAGCAGAGGTAAATCAATGTGTACACCAATAATGTGATGCATTCGTTTTATCATGGTATCATTTGAAAAACGAAATATTTCTCATTGATATCATGCTGTCTTGTAGGTTGTCACCTCCCCATAACTTTGTGTTCCTCTTTCTCTTTTGGCAAACAAACAGTCCTAAAAAAAGTAATCTCCTTCACGTGGTGCATTGACTCTTGAAGGGTATTTTTAACCTATCGCACTCAACCATATTTGGTTCTATTCTCAAAATACAAATTCCCTGACATGCTCAGATGTACAGTGATTGGGTGGTGGGGTTTTTTGCCTTGGAAAAAGGAATGTAATATATTCTGAGCAAGCTCCACGTCCTCATGTAAGGGCTGAAATTGGGTTTTAGAAAAAATCCCTCAGCTTCCACCAAACACCAGTTCTCTTCCCTTTGGGGATTTATTGCACCAAATAGCTCATTTCTATTTCCCAGCTGAAGTTTGCAAGTCTAGGAGAGAAAAAAAAATACAATTTTATAGTGCAATTATCACAGTTCCCGTAAATAATTTTATTTTCTCTCATCCTTACTGTGGTGGGACATATTTTCTGCTGGATAAGTTTCTCACCTGCATGAGAGAGGAGAATAAAGGGTGAACCCCTGAGTCCCTTATTTCAGCCACGGCTCTCTACTCTTCTGTTTGCCCGGCAGATGTTATAAGAAGGCTCTATACAAGCCTGTCTTCCATTTCTCTGATCCAGACTATGTTTGCTCATGCAAACCGTAACCTAGAATTGAGTTTCTCTTTAATTGTTTTCCTACCATCAAGTTTTGTGGGTAACTATATGCATTTTTACACTTCCAGTGTGATTTGCAGCTCCCTTTCTGCTGTTTGCTCAGCAAGTGATGCAAACAACTCCCACTGATCACTTGTCCCCAGCTACTTAACGCTGCAAGAGAAGGTCCCTTCTGCTCTGAAGACATGTCACAGGTGACCTGGGAAGCAGGTCACCTTTCAGGAGCAGATACACCTTTGCTTCTCCCCTTTCCCATCTCTGACTGCCGTCACCGTCACGACAAATGAGCTGGGTTATGGAGATCATTTCGCGGGAGCTGTGGGAGAAGATGTTCTGTCCTTATCTGCCTCCTAACGCGGCTGCGGCAGGTCTGGGGAAAGCAAAAAGCCTTCGAAACAAACGCAGCCCGGTCTTGAGGTGATGGTGGAGTGTTTGAATAGAATAATGATGAAAGTGGCAAGTCAGCCAGAGATGTCATATTTCTAAAGGAGGTCGTTCATTTAAGCAAGCGCCTGTGGGATTTGGGAACTCGGCATCTCAGGGAAAGTTGGTGGCCTCGGGGCTTCTCTGTCCTTTGGCGCTTGTGAAGAATATCTCATCCCTCCTCAAGAATATTTATATCAGAGCTATATAAAGTTAAGTCTTCAAAAGAGAAATAAATGGCACAAAGAGCTATAAATAGGAAAAGGATATTCCAGAATCAACATGTTCTTAAGTGATTTTTCTCAGGGTAGATCCTTTTGGGGTAAAGTTACATATTTAAAATGTAGAGTGTTTGCCTGCTGGGCACCTAATCCAGACCTTTTTTTTTTTTTCCCCCTCTCCATGAAAAGGCACTGTAGAAGAAAAGGCAAGGAAGGGAAAACAATAAGGGAATAAAAATGAGCAGGAGAAGGGAAGAGAGCAAAGATATGGGATGCTGCTGCACTAATAGGAGCATTTCCAGTGGTAGAATAATATAAGGAGCTAATAAACAGAGGTAATATACGGCTAAAAGGAGAGGGAAAGGGAGACACATAGGAAATGAAATAAAAGAAAAAGATTCAGAAGGAGGAGGTAAGAGCAGGTTAATTACAGACATTCCTTGAGGACAGTTGTCACAAGTTTCATCTCTTTTTTTAATTCTTTTTAATATTATAGCAACCTCTGTTAACATCCGTTAGCTATGGTATCTACTTAACAGTGTAGATGAAACAGTTTCGCTGTGCCTAAATAGTTTTCAGCAGTCCTGGCTAAAATACAGTTTTCAAGTAGCCCTTGGACAATTTAATATTTTTTAAATGATTTTGCAATGTTTATAGTATAATTTTACAGAGAGAGATTTCTACCTTTCTTCATCCCTTCCCCACAGACTTTGTCTCCTGTGAACAGCCATGGAGGAGACACCCATGCTGGACACCCCAGCTGGGTGATGAAGCAGGGATGGGAGGGCAGTTGCTGCAGCCTGGGTTGCTCTGGGGTTTTTGCCTGCCTTGACCTAACAATCACTGACCTTCCGAGATATTCAGCTGCAGATATTTAATTGCTTTTTAAATTCCAAACTATGACTTGAAGCTATGGTTCTCATCAAAGGTTTGGAGTTTTTGTCCTGGTCCCCAGATTATTTTTATTGAAGATGGGGCCTAACTGTATGCTGTGTGCTTCACATAAGGCATAGCCATCTCCTGCTAGGACATAGGGCTGTCCAGATCTTGTGTACTAAAGAACCATATGTCCAATAGTGGGAGATTACTGCTTGGAACTCCGGTAGTTGCTCAAGTTGGGGCTCTGTCCCATGGTCCCACCATCCACGTTGTGGGTTGGTTTTGTGTATTTTTGACTCAAATGGCAGAACAGATGATACCCAAAGGAGTGGTGGTTTGATAGAAGGAACAGTAGGCTTAAAAGTGAAGTGAAATGAAATGGTTTCGTTTCTGACACTGCTCACTGATAGCCTCCACAGTACAGCAGGATCAGTTGTAAAGGTCCCCTCTTTCAGCGCTGAGCAGGAGTCACCCGTTGCATCAGCAGGAGATGCTGGAGACTTCCTCAGGCATCAGCTCTTCATCCCGGGCATCCTGGAGTGGGGACATCTCCTCTTTTTGCCCTGGTTTGTTCTCCCATCCCCATTGCAAAGTGGCTGGGGAGCATACCAAGCCTGGCGCATCAGGCAGAGCAGGATGTGGTCCTGTGCCAGGCTCCTGCCCTCTTTTTGGGATACTCTGTGCAAAGGATGAAGGGGGGAGGGGAGGGCATGCCGGGGGGGGTGGACTGACCTCACAGGAGCCCCATAAATGAGCATGGCTCATAAATCTCACTCTGTCTGCTCTGGAGATAGGGTGAGACATTTTGATTTAGACCTGCTTGAAATTTGCTGAGCTGGTTTGCTCTGCCATACTTTCGTTTTCCTTGTTTTCTGTATATATATTCTCATACACATATACACATGCACGCACACCTCCCCCCTCTGCTCTCTCTCTCTCTCTTCAATACCTATTCTTTTTGATGGTAGTGTACCCTTAGCATTCATGCCTGCCTGTGTGTGCTTTCCCAGGCCCTTCATCGTGCTGCCTCCCCTGATGGAGTGGATACGGGTTGCCGTGGCTCACGCGGGGCACCGCCGCAGCTTCTCGGTGGACAGCGATGACGTACGGCAGGCAGCGAGGCTCCTGCTGCCGGGAGTTGACTGCGAACCTCGACAGTTAAAGTAAGTCCACAAAGAAAAGCGGCAGCTTTCTGCGAAAAAGGTGTCTCTCTTTCCTAGTGACAGCGAGAAGGCAGGCAGGCAGGCAGAGGGCTCTGTTCCTGCCTTGGGAAGGTGCATGGATGCTCCGGCTCGTTGCTGTGTGCGTCGCAAAAAATCGGCTCCTGGTATTTGCTCACATCCGTGGATAAGCTGGTTGCATGGTAATGGGTGCCTGAATATCTCACAGCTGGATTGAGCCCATAATCTGTAGATGTGGTTGTCTTTTTTTTTTCTTTTTTTTTTCTTTTCCTCTTACTATTAGATTCTGCTTGCTAATGAGGGGCTGAAATCTTCTGCTAATTGTCTACTTCACGTTGCTTTGCTATAAAATGCCGAAATGTAATTGGCAGGGCTGCAGATATTTTTCAGGGCTTTTGTTTTCAGCATTAATGCTTAAAGGGCACATTTAAACTTATAGGTAAGACTGCCTTTTGCAGTAAAATTGTATTTTTCATGCTAATGTCGGTTCAAATTAGTTGTAAATGTCAGCCTAGATAATTTGACTTTTTCGTGTATCAGATGTGACCTTTTGGGTTTGTAATGAAGTCTTAAAGTATTTATGGCTAGGATATGTTTTTAGTGTCTGTTTTGCCTTATTATTGTTATGTACAGGTATAAAAGCATGATCTAGGGCTGTTCCAGAGTCAAGAATCTATTTGGCTTTGATTTTCATATGAAAAGGCATTCTGAATCTGCCAAAGTAGAAATTACTCACTGTTACTGCTTCACAAATTTGCACATAAAATCCAATTTTCAGCAATCTGCCTCTTAATACAGCAGTAGATGCATTCTTTCGTGCAACACAGAAAGCAGAGGGGTGATCTACATGATTAGCTGTGACAACCTGCATCGGAGCAGCTGCCTTCTGTTATCTCTGGCCTTGACATGCTCTTTCACCACAGAGTATAATACTTTACTTGGAGATCATCATAGGCTTTTTATAGTCACAGCTATTCAATATTTAATTGAAGAAATATGTTGAATTTCAAAAGCGAAATCTTGAGTGTTTTGGATTTCAAATCTGTAATTGCTTCCCTTTGGTGTGACCATCTTGGCCCTCGTTTCCAGAAGTACAGCGTTTTGCATCCCTACTGAAATGTCAGAACTTAGAGGTGCTGCGCACTTTCTGAAGACCTAGCACTTGATTTTGAACAGGCACAATTAATTTAATACCTCTTCCAGTATTTAGGTAGGATTGCAAATTGGGGAATAATGTTTCTACTCTACATCTTCTGTCAAAACAATTAAAGTAGATACAGTTAAATATCTGTGGATTAAAAAAACACGATATACTATTCTTAAAGTTGTATTTTGTCAGTGTATGTGTGTGTATATNAATCTTCCATGAGTTTCAAAATAATGTGAGGTTGGGGAGGGTTGTATTGTGCTGCAGAAGAATTTATTAATTACGAGGAATAAATCGGCATTTAGTTTAAAGTTGCCAACAAGAATTCATTTCATAAAGAACAGGAGCAGTTGCTGTTGTCCTGCTTGTCTTTCAAATGGGAATGAGCCCGAAGAGCATAACCTGGGGTTAATCAGGTGGGAATGAAAAGACAAATCATTCCTGAGACAAATTTTGCATTTTAGAAAGACCAGCTTTAGCAATGTGCCCTTATTAGACTGCAGGGGCCCGATTCACTCACCAGTGTCCCAAAGTGACAATCTCACTCTGTTGTGCTGGCAGAGGTCTGCAAGTAAGTGTCCATGTACTTTGGGTTTATTTTAAAGTCTGTGTGTACCGCTGCTGTAGTGCAGCAGGTTCTTTGTGTAGCTGCAAATCAGGCCCTGTCTGCCTGTAATACTGACATCAAAGGAAAGACCGAGCTTTTCTGAAGAATAATGTGAGGCATCAGGATGTTCATTTGAAACGTTGCAGCTTGTAATTTTTTATCTGTAGTTAGCGCAGACCCTCAACACTTCTCATTTCTACTAAGTCAAGCATCAGCCTTTAGTGCCTCCCCCTTAGGGAGGGAGTGTTTCCAACTATCAACTCCTCAGCAAGCATTGGTTCCATAAATGCAAACACTGGGGGTGGGTGGGATGGGAAAATCCAACAACTTTATAGGGGATGGCTTTTTAAGTAAGCTGTATGATGGATGACAGCTGGAGGATTGCAAATGCAGTTAGCTTGATATATTTTGTGGCTTTTATAGAAATGGCTTAGTAAGTGTAACCTTGAAACTGGTTCAATTTCTAGGCTTTTCTTAGCGTTCTTCTTTAGTCTCTATATTTTAGAGACCTGAGCCCAACATTTCCCATGGTCCCATGTGATACTGCATCATTCCATGGTGTTGATTCACAACCTGTCATTACAAACTCATAAAGCAAAATCAGCTTCCACACTGGAAAAACACGCACAAAGGGGGAGAGAGAGAGAGAGACTGGCAGGATCTCGAAGGCTATGAAGTTTATGATCAGTTCAGATGAAAACCAAATGTTCATTCTTATCTGAACTACAGCATGGAGGTCTCCCAGCAGATTCATCTGACACTTACCAGCACAATCACATACTCCAGCAGTGAGGTTCCTGATATGTGGCTTTGTAAATCATCTCTGCTTTCTTCCTGCCTTTCATTCAAATACTTCCTCTCTTTCTCCCCTCTTCTGATCCTTTTTTAGAAACCCTTTGCCTTAATTTCTTGCAATGTTTTCATCTCCCGAAAGAGGAGCTGCTCCTGCTCTGGGTAGAGGAGTGAGGGAAGCTCAAATCAGGTAGAAGCTGACTGTCTCCTCTCTAATCTCTCCTCATTTTACAGCAGCAGACATGCCAGAAAGCTGCTTCCCTTCCTCAGCCTTGGGAGGTGAGCAGGGATGTAAATGTTTGCCTTCCCACAGGAGCGAAAACTTTAAGTAGAGCAGTTGTCTCCACTTTTTTTTTTTTGCAACGAGGTAGGTTTCATAGATGGATTGACTGCTGGATGTGCAACAGCTGGCTGAGATGAAAGCTCAAGTTGTGTCCAAAGTACTCTCTGTCCTTGTGGGAGACCAGGCTTAAATAAAGCCTTGCCTGTCCCCAGAGCCTATAGGGGCCATCTGAGGTGGCTGGGTGTAGTCAGTAGAGAACTGTGTGCCAAGTAAGCTCTCTGCCAGCATAATTCTGGTGAAGCTGGGTGCTCTGCTCCCTGCTTTAGACCTTTTAGTAATGAAGGCATCAGAGGTGAAGGTTATTTGTTGCTAAAAAGGAGCATGGTGGTAACAGCTGTGTCGGACCTGCTCCTCTCCTGCGATTAAGGTAAGGTGGCTTCTTGGTTTGCACTGGGTCTGGCTGGCTGCAATCAGATGCCTGGTTTTGGCTGCTGCTCATCATCATCCCCACAAGGGGTACCTTTCTGCTTGTTCCACCTAAACACAAGAAGCTCTTCGCGTGTTTCCCTCCAGTCTGTGGGACATTAGTTTAAAAAAAAAAAAAAGGCACCAAAAAAACAGATGAGCCCAATGTGTTAAGCATGCGCTGGGGAAGATTGCTAATGGATGACCACATCTGGGGACTGGAGGTTGACAGCAGAAAAGTAGAGCAAGGGAGGAGCATCCTGTGTTACTCAACACAAAGGCTGCCGTGCTTTTTATCAGGGTCAGTACATTCATTTCTGGTTGCAATATATTGTGGCAATCCTGGAGGATGTAAAGATGTTGGAAAAAAACTGACCCAAGAGATGTGGTAATATCTTGTGGGCAACACTTATATGGTCACTTCTGCACCTGACTGGATAAAGGGCTATTTTCCGTCCAGTCAGAGGTTAAGAGAGTGATATAGTCTTGAGTGCGAGTGTGTGTGCAGGCACACATGTTCATTCAGATAACCAGAAATGGCAGAAATTGAAGAAAAATCCATAGTTCCCCTCTACAAAGGGCTATTTCTATGTGTCATTTTCTTCTACCTTCAGCGTTGCCTCAGACCTCTTGGATTCCATGTCATCCCCTTTCTGGCTTCTCTGGGGAAAGCTGCTTTCCTCGAGTGCTTTTGGACCTGGCAAGCAGTCCCCTCACCCCTGAGAAGGGGTCTACTCTCTGCTGATAGGAATCAGGTGGGCAGCATCTTCACTACTGATACTTCCAGTGGTGCAGAGGGAGGTGTTTCAGAATATCCCAGTTTGCGGTGTCCAAGGATAATGTTCTGGCTCCTGGGCCCCAAATGTCCCAGCTGGAGAAGGAATGCCCTGCAGGGTTGCTGACTTAGCCCACATCATGGCCAAGGAACCTTCCTGGTGTCTGAATGAAAACAAACACCAAATGTGGCCTCATTGCACTGATGTGTTGCCCGTGAGGGTGGGTGTTCTTCTGCAGCCACAGCGAGGTGTCTGGCAGCCCTCTCAGGCTTATTAGTGCCCTATCCCCTTGCCCAGCAGGCTATGAAGCTCCTGGCTGGGATTTGGAGGAGAAGCAGAGTTTAGTCACCTTGAGGATTGGTTTCTTATCCATGTATGAAAAAGCTGGTGCCTTCCTCTTGTACGGTGGAGAAGCAAGATCGCTCCCTGAGGAATTTGTTATCCTCCACCACAGGCCACAGCTGCTTCACTGGAGACAGGTGTTGGCAGGAGGAGCCCAGGACAATTCTGTGAAGAGGTCAGAAGTCCTTTTTAGCAGCTGTACCCAAAGGGCAGCAATGGGAAATGGCATTTTTGTCATCAGACTCCTCACAAGTAGAGTCTCACAGGAGTCTGATTTATTCTTGCCTCATCCCATATTGATGTGCAGCCCATGGAGATACCTCAGACTCTGTTACCAGCAGGCTGCTGGTGAGAGGCACTGTGGTCCCTTGTTTGCAGTCCCTGGTTATTGGGGGAATGCTGGAGGACAGAGCTAGGCAAGGGGATTTGCATGCTGACTCCACTGGTGTGGACTCATACCTACCCTCTGGTGACATTTCTGAGTTGTGACTGGGTTCCCTGGGGATGCTGGGCTCACGTATAGTGAACACAGCAAATATCCCTTTTCTTCTGTGACTGGCTGGGAGTCTGAGTCCTATCTCTGCTCCTGACCGTAGATATAAGACATTTTTCTCCTCTCTTCCAGGAGTGCAGAGTGAAATTGGTTATCTATAAGTGCTGGATTTCAGAAGGCACCTGTGAAAGGTGTGCAGATGCCAATAGAGGCATCACTCAAGAACTTAAGTGAATACTTTGCCTTTGTTTTTGGGAAGCAAATCCTGGGCGAAAAGGAAAAATAAATAATAGCAGCAAATTATGAAAAGGGAAAAACTGTAATCAAAAGGAGAGCAAATTATGGAGTTTAATGCACTCACATTGGGGGGACCAGATAACCTCTATTCCAGCAGTGAGAAAGAGCTGCCTCCCAAAGTCAAGGGGTCAGAGGGAAATATTTTTAACAAAGCTCGGAGTGGTGCTGTAACTCAAAGGATTAATAATAGTAGTGCTTAACTTTTGAAAAGGATGAAAAATGATCCGAGGAAAATTCCAGGCTGTTAGTGCAAGGCCTTCAAATGTTTTTTCAAGCAAAGACTGATTAAAGACATGTTGTTGAGGGAAAAATGGGATAAAATGTGACACAGATTTTCTAAAGATAGATCATGCCAGACTAATCTAATAACTTTTTGATAAGATAACTGATTTTTCTACCCCAAGGAAATTCAGTAGATTTCATCTCTTTGGACTTGAGCGAACGATTTGATGCACTCCATGCAGAGATCTATTAGTTCAGCTGGATAAGATGGGGATTAGTAAAGGAATTGGAAAGTGAGCAGGGGCTGGCTTCACGAGAGGTGACAAAGATTGGGTTGGCCACAGTGGGATTGCTAGCGGAGATTTTCAGCTGGTCTTTTTTAATTTTCAGGGGGGGGTTGGCACGAATCTTAGCAGTGTGCTCATGAAGTTAAAATTTGCTGATGCCACAATGCTGAGAGGCATTGTCCTGATAGAGGAAGTTTGGGAAATCATCCAGGAAAAAGTGGATGACCTTGAGGGTTGGGACAAATGAAATGGGATGAAATGCAGTTTTCCACAAATGGAAGGCAAGCACACGGAGATTAATTTGAAAAATACATACTGCTGTGTAACATACACACTGTATGTGCTGTATAAAATATACTATATTGGGAGCTAAGTATTGGAAAGGTGGTGGTAAAGACTGTAGAGCAGTATATAATCTCAGAATGATTGTAAACCATGCAAGTGGATTTTTCCTCAGCCATGAAAAAAGCAAATGCATTTTGAGGATGAACGGGAGATATTTCCAGTAGAAACAGGAAAACATTGGTGCCTCTGTACATAAAAGTGGTAGGAAACGATGTGGAATCGCAAATCTTGTGTCCGGGTCAAGAAAATATTCACTTTGGAGCAGGTACAGAGAAACGGGCTGAGGTGATTCAAGTTTTGACAGAATGTTCTCCTGGAAGAAGACTAGAAGAAAGGAGATCATTCAGCTGAGCAAAGTGGGTGCTGAGGGGCTGTGTGACTCTTCTCTAGAAAATAGATCAAGAGTAAACACTGTGGAATGAAAAATACACTCTGAAGTGCAGTGTGAACACAGGAATATGTGGATGTTAGGTCATGAGTAAGTTGAAACTGAAAGTGTAGATGATCTAAGCCTTGCTGCAGCATAGGGCTGGGTTTATTAACCCTCCAGTCTCATGCGCTCCTGCAGCCACTGCCCCATCGCAGCCTCACTCAGGGCTCTGAGTTGCATTTGCAACTCTGATCCAGAAAGGTCTCCGGGCAAGTGCAATGTCTGAGTGCCTTTGAAAACCTGTCTTTAATTGAAAATCAGTCCTAATTTCCAATTAGCCTTTGCCTGAAAATTACTAAGTCTGCTTTTCTGTCTGGGACCATCTCTCATAATGAAGGCTCTCTAGGAAAGTATTATTATCTTCCTCAAGACTAAAGCTGATTTAATATGGGAGCATCCTTGGCTCATTGTAGAGAGTTTTCTTAAGACTGTGGAAAGGGAAAAATACAGGAACATAAAGGGAAGATGTGCTGTTTTGTTCTTTCCGAGCAGTCTGTACCATATGCCATGTCATCTTAATACTGTACCACACATAAGTAGTTCTAACTTGAAAGTGAAAAGAGGAAGAGTTGCATTTAATGTTTTATTTATGGAAATCCTGTGCTCGTACTAGAGCATGAAAATATAAATAGACTTCAATAAATAGAGATTTGAAGGCAGAAAAATATTTCCACTGCTCTTCACTTTCTCTTAAAAATGCGCTGGGTAAGGTGCTGAGTTTCTGGAAAGGGAGAGCAGAAAATTCCTAAGAAATTCTGCTATTTAGTTAGATACAGCCGCCTTTCAGTAGAGGTGGTTGGTGTTTGCCTAGCTCCTTGAGTGTCCTTGTTCTTCCCACAAATTTTCAGTAATCCTTTAACACCAGCCGTGGCTATTGCTGTAATTAGACACAAAAATGCCAAACCAGCATGCAGTAGCAAACAAGCTACTTGACAAAATCCATCAGTCCCTTGGGGCAGATGGTGCCAGTGGATGAAGGAGATTTTATTACTTAAAAGGTAGAGCACGGGTTTCCTGAGGTGAATCTCAACCCCTTCTGCCAACCAGCTGCTTGAAGACAACAGTAATAAAAAAAAAATTGTTGAAGAGGAGGACCTTGCCCTTGTATTCTCCTTCATTTTTAGGGCACAAGACATTTGTATTTTTACAGGCTTTAGAATTCATCCTTCTTGGATTTTTCCCATTGCAAGCAAGTTCATCACTGTTTCATATGCTCTGTCTCTATACCCATTCCTGAATATAATAATCAAGATACAGATAAGATACTGTCTTCTCCTTACTGAAGACTTGTGCTGTCTATTTATATGAAAGATTAATCTGTACCGAAATTTTCCTGTGATATGTTGGCCTTGTTCAAAATCTGAAGTCAGATTCAATTTTGCACGTGCTTCCTGGTCTATATACATGGGACTGTAATATTAAGAGTGTTTTGAAATAGGGATTTTGGTCTTGATTTGATAGTCACATCAGGTTTTTTAATGTGTTTTCCAGTGTCTGTAACCAATTTATTCTCAGGCCTTTGACAAGAATAAGGGCTGGCTAATAAATATCCCCGAGTATTTTTATTTTTTTGTCTTAATTTGGCCGCTGATTAAAGCAAATGGAGATATTTTATGTCTGTCTTAAGAAGTAGTGCTCTTCATTACTTTGATTAACGTGTTTGTGATTATGTTTCTCTGCAGAACTGAAAATGCAAATAATTGTTTCGATATAGTATTTATTTTGCAGTCCTATTAATATCGGCATTATGGTCCCTTTTAAAGCACCACATTGGAAAAAAAAGAGTGCTCACAGATTTAAATGAAATTGTCTGCCCCTCCTGCTATTGCCATTTGTGTCTGTAGTCTCACTCAGGAGCCCCAGGCAAGGAACAGGACCCTTTTGTGCTACAGGCTGTGCATACCCAGATCAAAACAGTGATCCTTGACCCCAGGAAATTCAGCATTGCAAATTCATGTATATTGCTGGCTAAAATATGACTCCTTCCAGACTTCCAACCAGCTGAACTATAATTTCTGTCTCGAGACCTCATTCATATTTAGGACAGAGACAGGCTGAATAAAACCCACAGAGCTAAAAAGATGGACTTAATGAATAGATTATCATTCTTTTAATTGAAAAGGCTGGCGATTGAGTCCCAGGTGGACAAACAAGGTTTTGGTGCTTGGCTATCGGGATGATGATCTGTCCGTTTCAGCGGAGGGAAACGCTTGTCCTGCTGCTCATCACAGTCTGCACTGCATTTCATTTAAATCAACTATTAGCATGCTATGCCAGCACATATCTCTTAGAACCACAATTAAGGTGTTCCTACTTCTTTTTTGGTAAATTTATAGAGCATGGCTTTTTTTTCTTCCTTTCTTTGTTTTTTTTTTTTTCGTGGCTTTTTTTTTTTGTTGTTGTTTGGGTTTTTTTTTTGTAATTGTCCCGTACTGACTATGGCAATAATCCCCTCCCAAAGAACAAATAATTTAAAAACTCTGCAATGAGAGCTGCTGTGTCTACCAGTTACAATGGAAACACTTTGCCTTTGAATCATCCGTTTTCCCAAATGTTTTCAATCCATGAGTAACTTATTAAAGATTGACACAGACCCTATCTTAACTGGTCTGTTTGGAAATGAAGCAAAACCACACCCTTGCGTTTAGACCATTGCTGTAAAAGTGCTGCATTATGGTTTTGTAATGTGAATTTGGGAAAAGACAATAATCTGCTGTATTGCTAGCACCTATTATAAATGAAGAAAATTATCTTTGACTCCTTTCAGAGGTTTGAGTATGTCAGAGTATGATAGTGTCATGGTCACAGTGCAACATTTGACAGTGACCATTTGCAAATAATTAATGTTACCATGGCATTCCTCATATAAAGCCACAGTAAAGTTAATTATGTGCACTGGCAACACTGTAATGATCTTGAAGATAACTGCTGTAGAAGCAATATCTGTGAGGAATTAAGAGAAGGCTTGGAGAAAATTGTATTGCATTATAAGTTAAAAAATGTGGTCACAGCTTTGCTACAAATATAAAATCAAGAAGTTTTCACCTGTTTCTAATTTTCCTTTTACTTACTAAGGCAACTTTTTGCTTGATTCAGGGTAGGGAGTTAGGGAATTTACAGGCTGTGTGATTGAACACCTGAATTAGAGGGGTGGATTTGCTCTTGAGTATGAGGACTATGAGCGGTGTATGTTATTAATTCAAGTATATTAGTTCTTAGTCCTGGGAATGGGAACATATGTATGGCAGTGGTGAATCCAAGGAGTCTGCCCAGCCCCATAGTTTACTAACTAGGGAAATCCAGAATGGGCTCAGTTGAGAGAGAGGTTGAGAGGATATCAGAGAGTACATATGAAATAGAAAGATGCTGGCCAGTCCTGTCTTTCTCACTGGGGTCTGTCCCCGCTCTCTAGGGGATCTCAAAGTTCACTTGACCCAACCAGCATGTGGGGTGGTGATGTCCTGGCATCCTGAGACTGTCCCCAGGGAGAGAAGAGTGAGAAGAGCGTTTTCTCACCATGGTCTTTGGCTCCTCTGTCAGCCTCCCCTTCTCCTTCGATGATAAAAGCTCCTTTTCTGCAAGGTGAGGTCTTGGGGAAAGGACAACCCCTGTGAGCGCTGGCAGCTGGCGGAATCTGGCAATAAACCAAGGTGGCCTCGGAGGGGATGTCCCACTGTTGGGGGCCGGTGTCAGCCTCCTGTGTGCTTGGAAGGGTTGTAAAGACTTTTTGGGAAAAGGGCTGTGAACTGACTGTGCAGCTGGAGAGGTTTCCAGCTCTGCTTGTGCTTATGCTGGCTTCCTTTGCTTTGCAGGCACAGTTTCACAACTCTGAAAAGTGACCCTGTATATTTAGCTGATTTAACCGTTCCTTGTCAACCTAACCTTGTTTTTCAGGCTTCTTCCCATCCCTTTCCCACCTCTTCATAGCTTGTCAGTGTATTTGTTGCAGTCCAAAGTTAAGAAATCTTGAGTGAGTCAAGCCACGGTGCCGCTCCCTTCCTCCTCTTTTTTTATCTTGCCTTCTTTAATGTTAGCGATTCTGGGGGATGGTGTCTGTGGTGGAGCAGCATCCCCTTATACAGTGTCGTATGGAGCAAAGGCCCCATATTCCTGCTGGACTCAACATTACACAGTTAATGGTGGGAAAGAGGACTTGGAAGCAAATGCAAAGCAGTACTGGCTTAGGGTTGATTTTTGATGTATTTGGGATTTTTTTTTTTAATTTTTCAATTTTCATTTTGAAATGCAGCTGCTCAGTCTGTCTGCTGTACTGTCCTCCCAGTTGGCTTTCTCCAGTGTTAAAAGTGATGCTGTGTTCTCCTATTCCGTGCTTGTAGTTCTGATCATTTTTGATCTGTCTCTTCACTGCTTTTTATCTGTACATGTTAAATCTTCTTTTCCTTAACTCATTCATCTCTCTGGCTTTTCGAGTTGTTTCTACACTTTCTTTTCTGAAGCATCTTGTGTTCCTTTCCCTTGCATCATGTTCTTGTTTTATTAAATTCCCCGGTTTGATTACTATCATTTTATTAGTCAACATATGACAACAGTGGCACCGGCAATGATCTGTGTTGAATTTTGCCATATGGTTTCCTGTACTCACTCAGAGTGGGTCCCTTTTGGGGTACAGAAAGGCAGTGAGCCACTGGTAGTGGTACTTGGTCTAGGTCACACTTTGTCAGTGCTGGTGTCCTCGCAGCCCAGGTACTCCTCTGCATCCTTGTTATTGTTGCAGTGTTTGTGCAGCTGTGGCATCCTAGAGCTCTTGGACCAAAGGCTTGGATCCCCCCAGCTGATTGAGGAGTACTGATTTGCTGGTACCCAATGTCAGCAGTAATTAATGAGTCTCCTTCCTTGGCTATAGCAAACAGATGAACTGGCATGCTTTTGGGGGACCAGAGCCAACTCATGGAGGAGTTACTTATGGAGAAGTAAGTAATTTCTGAACCCATGCCAGAGTAGAGGTCTAGGCAGCCCATCCAGGAGAGGTGAGATAGATCCTTGTTCCTCCTCCCTTCCTTGTGTGGGTGTGCAACCCGGGTCAAAATCTGGCTTTTTTTAAAGAGGAGATCATCAACCATGGGTTTGCATGCACCGAGCTGGGTTGACGTCAGTGAAGCTCCGCTTGTCTCTGCCAGCACTGAGTATGACCCATTTTATTCAGAGTCTATGTTCTATACCTCAGTACAGATGATGAAGCAGTGACTTAACGCAGGCAGTGATTCATAGTGGCAGACACCTCTGCAGTCCTCAGAGGCTGTCTGGATATTTCCATAGCTGCACTTTGCCGAGAAACCACCTCATTTTCAGCCCAGAGTCATCCGGAAATGGCCAGCTGCCGCTGGGAGGTCCAGACCTCTCTCCTTGTACCAAAACCCTTACCATCTAACTTCTGAGCATGCTTTATCTTTGCCATAAGCTAAAGGAGGGCACAGATGATCTCTGGCATCTCATGCTACAGGGGTAACAAGTACCAAATGTTGCTGTAACACTTGTGTCAGAGGTGTGCCGTACAGTGCGAACGTGTTAAGCTGCAATTGCTCCCGAGGATCTCGGTGTCATTGAGCTCAGCCCTGCATATCTGTGCTGCTTTTGCTTTTTCCTTAAACTCGCTCAGAAACTACTTGCAGAAAACCCAGCCTTGCTGTGCGTTGCTTTCCTCATCTCTTTTGTAGGCATATTACTGGTGCAGAATCTGTTATTGCTTTTACAGTGTATTTATTGTGCTGAGTGTTGTGCATTAATCTTGCAGCATACTGTTGTGATGAAGCATCGTCCCTGTTCCCCTGAGTAATGATACTCCAAGCGTACCTTGTTTGCATTCTTAGGACATCAACTTTTTAGCAGTTAAAACCCAAACTGAGCACACAGAATGAACATCAACAAAATATCTGTTGCCTTCCAGATTGGTCGTGGCCCACCCAGCATGGCAGAGAGCAAGCTTGAGCTCATATGCCAGTTTCAGTACTAGGTCCTGCAGAAGCTTTGATCAAAATACTTTGAATTTTCCATCTCACTTTCCTTCCTCTGTTGAAAGAGGAAGAGCAGCAGCTATTACCACATACCACTGGTTCTGTATGAACAGCATATTCGTTGCATATTGCTGTTAAATATTAAGCAGTGTTATATATTTCGTAAAGCTCTGATAAAGCACTTTGAAGAAGAAATGTAAATGATAATGATGTACTGTTTATATTTTTCTTTTGGTTTGCTGCATTTCTATTTTTTTTACATATGAAATAGAAAACAAATATTTGATGTATGCTTGACTTTTGATCTTTTGATCTTTATTTTTTTTTTCAATCATAAGTAGCCCCTCGTTTTCTGACCTCGCATTTTTGGAGAATGAAAGTGATGTTTTTCCAAACATTCCTTTATCCAAATTCACACTGAAAGCACTGCGGATTTGGACTCCACCCTCTGCCCCAGACACTCCTCAGCATGAAAGAAAAGCAAATCTGTCTTTTAATAAGATGAAATCGAGTCGGATAAACATCAGATTTGAATTGCCTGTCTCTCTCTGGAGCTGTAGATTCACATCTTGCTAAATAACTCCTAACCCTTCTTCCATTTGAAATACGTATTTTGAGCAGTTTACAGTTTGGAGAGCTTTTGAATAAGACCTTAAAAGAATGACATCTCATCTGTTAAGACACAGCCAGCAAGGATTTGTGGTGTTTTGCCACTGTTACCTGGCAAGATTGCCTTCTCCCTGATTGCATGATGCCCTGGTCTACAGGTGGCCCTGCTTGAGCAGGGGGCTTGGACCAGATGACCTTCAGAGGTCCCTTCTAACTTCAGCCAGTATGCGATTCCACAACTTGCACTTTCTGCTCCAAAAAGACTTCCCTGTTACTGGGGCTGTGCTGGTAAGATTCTTGATGGCGTTTGAAATGACATTGTTTTCTCTTTGTTGTACTGTCAATGATTATACATCCATTTGATGTAAGTTCAAAGCTTATTGAAGCCACTGAAACTTTAGAGAGATCAGGGAGACTGGATAACCTTGCCATGCAAAGAGAAAACTTGTGGTGAGAATGTGTTGTGCATTGCTTAAACAGGGAAACAAAATCAAGCAAAAGCTATGCGCTTTTTTCCCCAATTTTTTATTAAATGTATAACTTGTGCCATGAAAGATAGACCAAGGGCAGTCTCCATTAGCTTGCATTAGCATTTCCCATTCAGCACTTCCCTCGAGCACATAGGTCAAAGAAGAATGAATGTGTGCATGACCTACATCCTTCAAACTTAGGACAAAGTGTTATTTTCCTGGGAACAGTGAGGTCTGTCCTCTGATTGTCCTCTGAACGAGTTTATTTCTCATGTCCACAGAATTGACGACTGCTTTTGTGCATCTCGGAAACTGGATGCAGTTGCCACTGAAGCCAAGTTCAAGCAGGACCTGGGTTTCCGGATGCTCAACTGTGGCCGAACGGATCTGGTTAAACAAGCTATATCCTTGCTGGGGCCGGATGGGATTAACAGCATGAGTGAACAGGTAACAAGATAGAAACGTAAAGAAGCAACTGTGAAATGTGAGTTTTGTCTGCTTATCACAGAAAACGAGCTCCAGCTTTCAGTTAAACGTAGGTGGGACCTTAATGCTTTCTCTGAATTACTTTGCATTGAGTTAAAGTACTGCCAGGTGAACGTTTACATTAAGTTTGGTCTTTTCAAGTTGTGTGGATTCATTGGTACTGAGGTAACTCAGCATGAGGTGAATGCATGCCCTGAAATCTTCTTAACAGTGAACTGAGTCGAGTGAAGCCAGAAGAAGATCCCAAGAGAGCTTAGTGTTAATCTGAATACTTAAAACTGCTTCACTGCCATGAACAGTGGTGTGGAGCAGGGATTTTTGAGGTGAACATCCTTCCACTGAGCACTGCCCTGGGATCTCCATTACCTTTCACGAGGACCACCTCACCCCTGGCAGGAAATGATTAATTGCTGATACTCTTTAATTGAGTTCAGCCCAGTTTGAACTGACCTTCCAGATGTGAAGGTCTCACCCATGTGGTGGTGGTTGGTGGCCAATATCCACCAACTGAGGAGCCTAAATTTCCCTTGAGTTGTACCTCCATGAGACTGGTGATTGTATCTTGGGTTAAATATGCCTGTGCAGCTACTTACAGGCAGCAGGGTGTTGGACCATGATGCTCGCTGAGATGGTTCCCCCTTCCCAAAGGTAAATTAATGGCCAAGGATACTACTGTTTCCTTTTGAAATAGAGACCCTCTGAATTTTCTGGTGCCCTTGATGAAAGTGTCACTGCATGTTCCCAAATCTGTGGCATCTTCTTTGGCAAGAGGCAGGTGGCTGCTACCCCTGAGGTGGTTGCTTGGGACAGGAACTGGACTGTTAGCAGGCTTAGGTCTTCTGAGATGAGAGCTGCTCCAGGAATGTGAGTTATATTGCCGTTCAGTAGCTTCAGTCTGAGTCAATATTGTAGATTTGTTTGAGAAAGGCTATAGGAGAGTGCAGTACTCTGTCGTCCCCCCCAAAAAAAATAATAGTGTCAAATCGCTCATTCCGAGGTTCATGCATTATACTTTCTAAAATTATTGTTATTTTAAGTTAGTCTGAACCTGGAAACTTTTCGCAGCATATTTTCTCTGTCCTCCAGGCTGAAACCTGGTAACACTCTGGCTTGATTCATCAAAGTACCTAATCATATGCTTAACTCTGAACACATGCTTACATCCTATTTGAGTGAAAGTTAAGCCTGTGCTTAAATGCTTTGCTGGATCAAACATCCCACATCTTGTAGGGTCCCACATCTTGCAGGACAGAGCTCTAAGTGATGCAAGGCTGAAAAAAAAAGAGCCATTTTTTATTATGCCAAGAGCCAAATGCCCTTAGTGTTGATTGCACATATTGTTACCGTGCCCCTGTGTGTGTGTTGAACACTAATGATGGGTTCATTAAAAATCCATTCCTCCCACGTGCAAAGAGAGGTGGCTGAGTGATGCCGCAGTGCGAGGCTGAGCTGCAGGGCGAGCCTGGGGGACCAGCAGAGGCAAAAGCAGCAGGGACAGCCGTGCAATGGAGGGGAAGGTTAGAAACCTCATTAACTCTTTAAAACCCCCATTCTGCAGCATGATGTTCTGGGCCCCTTTTAGTCAGTGGTAAATCCCTCATCAACTTCAGCAGGTCCAAAATATCCTGTGTAGTCCTCAGGTAGCCCCTTCGCTCTGGGCATTGCTGTGGGGTTCTTCACCGTGGCTGTCCACGTTCTTGCATCTTGCAGGGGGGAGCCCCTCACAGGGCTTTCAAATTGTTTTCTTCAGATCTGATTAGACCCCTTGTATACTTTATTTAATTACTGAATGATGCCACTTACAGAAATTGAAATAATAGTTGGAGGGACGTGTATTCAATTTTAAGCGTCCATCTCATCCCCATGTTTCAAGGCCCAAACACAATTTTTTTTAATTCTCATGGTCCTGTTTGTTCCTGTAGTGTTTATTGACTGCCAAAGGAAATGTTTTGCCGCTGACTGTAGCTGAAGTAGTTTCAAATTCTCTTTGCAAGTAACTTCAAGTGACCCAAGAGCTCTCCTTGCCTGGGATGAACTTCTTTTTTCTTAATAATAGTATGGGGCCACAAATACCTATTCCTGTACTCTATCTCCATAAGTACAGTGTGGATGTGGCTCAGTGTGTTTTAGGTGGGCTCAAAGTACCTTGCAGGGACAAATCTTAATTTAGACTTTCTTTGCAAGGGCAGCCCTCCTATACCTAAGCTCCCACTCCCTTTAGCTCTGCATGGAAACAGGAAAAATAGAGTGGTTAGCAAAAAAATAGCGATGCTGGGCTCTTGCTAGCTGGAGCGGTGTCACGGCTCTGTGCCTGGCCGTGCTGGGGACCTCCAGTTTCTCTGAAAATAATTTCACTTCATGGCAGCACTCAGGTTAAACAGCAAACGGGCTATCATCTGACAGCAAATTTGCCAGGGGACCTCAAGGTAGGCTATAAACATGCATCAGAGGCAGCTGCATGCTGCGGTAGATTTACTGCAACACAACTGGTGGCTGTTGATCAGCACCCCCCACTGTATTTAATAAGCAGCTTTTTCTGTTATAATTTATGATAGGTTTAATGATTTTTTTTCATGGTTTCATCTGTACTCATTGCCACAGCCACGGTAATACTTATCTTAAGGTAAATGATGATCAGCCACAGCAGGCATTTCAGATTAGTACAAGTTGCATTGTGGTGGTTCTGTAGTGAAGGGTCAGTTAATCTACTTTTCCTCCAAACAGGGCCATGTTTTCCTAGAGCCAGCAACTTGAAACAGTGCTGTCTGGCATTTCATTTAAAATTAAGTCCTTGTTTGCTAGAGAGTGCTGTACAAAGCCTTTACATTACCAGCCCTTCATGGTACCCGCCTTGAAAAAGCTGTGCATGAATCTAACTTAAAAGGAGCTTGGGATGTTTTTAAAGTCTCATTTGGTAGTTAAAAAGTTAGATTTTATGAAACTGATCATAAAAAACAGAATAGAATTAGTCTTTCTAAAATACCAGTGAAAATATGGTTGCTTTCAAAACATTTCTTTTCTGGCCTCCAAAGACAAAGATGCTCAGTTTAGTACATGAAGATGGAGGTGAGGCTGATAAGTCCATGCTGAGGATGCCAAGGGTAACATGAAAAAAACCCCCATCCAATCCAATGACAACAAAAGTAGAGATTTTATAGAAGTGGTTGGCTTTTGCTAGTCTGAGGGGCATGTCTGTAACAGAGATAATGGCTTTCTTTAAATACATACTGTTAGTCTTGATGATATATACTTAAATAATTGTTTAAAAAGTCAAAGAGAGTTCTGTGTTAAATTTGTCAATTCCTTTGTTTTTTAACTCCAAAAAATGACTAGGGCATGACTCCACTGATGTATGCTTGTGTCAGGGGTGATGAGGCTATGGTGCAGATGCTGCTAGATGCTGGAGCAGATCTGAATGCTGAGGTGAGGACTTTTTGTTGGTTGTATCTTTGTTCTGTTATTTGTTTACATCTTAAACTACCTGCTGAAACTTTAGCGGAGTGAAAATCCCAAGACTGAAAAAGAAAATAAATTTGTCTTATCCTGGGCGACACCACTTGAAATGAATAGTGAAATCAATATGCATTAGGTTAATGTTTGGGATTCACTGCACAGAAGGGGTCAAGTCATTGGACTTACCCCACAGGTAATATTGATTTAGTTGTGTTTGCACATGGCAAATGAATGCAGGCATTCACACTAGCACGGAGCACAGTCCTAAAGATATTGGAAGGACTCCCTGAATCTCAGCTGAGTTAAAATGAAGAGGGTAAAAGAAATATCTGCAAAAGAGATAACCAGCCAAAGCTCGAGCATTTCTATGCATTGGGATGTTCCAGCCAAGCATCCCCAGCACACAAGTGCTACGTAGGCCCCACTGTTTTGTTTTACGAAGTGCCTTGGGCTAAAAGTTGTTGGATGAAGAGCTTGAAGCTTCCAGAATATAAACATCTCTTTGATGAATGCACATCACAAACTTACACAATCTGTCCACCAAACAGATTGTGGTCTGATTCTGTACAACGCAGGTATGTACGTTTTTAAAGAGCCGCTTGAAAAATCCGCGAAAGAGTTATTTGTTAATGATTCCAGTTTCAATTTGTTGAGGTCATGAGTAAATTAAGCTGTCTGCTTCACTTATCTGTGTTCCATCTGTTCTGTTTGGACTTGAGCGAGCTGATAAATTGTAGTCAGTGCTTTCAGCCAGACATTTTGCACACCTTTAAAAAATTTAATTTAAAAGTAGAAATGGATGTCACCTGTAAGAGACTGATAGTTGTTACAATCTGATTGCTTTTTGGTGGCTTATGCGAAATCAGCCGATGATTTCAGTTCCCCAGATTCAAGCACACTACCCTCAAGAACTGGCAAAAATTGAATATTCAAACCCGTGCTAGCACTCTCAGTAGGTACACCAAAGACTGGATGGGTATGGAGACTGGTCTCTCCTCTAACCCTGCCTGGGGCTTAGAGAAGAGATGGCATTATTTGGTTCCTAGGACAAGTTTTCATTAGGAGCAGTCCTCCCAATTTCTCCAGTAATCTTCCAAACTTAAACCAAATGCACATTTAAACACTTTTGTCTTCCTGAAACTGCTGACATCTAACGAAACAGCTCCAGAGAGGAATCTGAACCTCCCTGATTCATTTCTGTAGAGTGTTTGCTCTAAAATCAAATGAAAACACTTTGGGACAAGAACTGTGAGTAATTATGGTGTGCAATTATAAGATGATTTGTGCACACCACAACCAACTGTGCAAATTGGGCAATTACAGCAAAAAAA
>VXBW01003570.1:340132-380790 GCA_013400375.1 Thinocorus orbignyianus
CCATGAACAAAAATAAATACTCTGTCAGGTGCCGGCATCATTTTCCCCCTTCCACTTTGCAAATCAGTTATATATATATATGTTTCCAAAAGTAGCCTCAAATGCTTTGTGCCTCTCTTTTTGATTGCCCATCTTTAGCAAAAAAGGGATTCATTTCCAGATGTGCTGAGAAGCTGCAATTCACTCTGGAGTCAGTGGGACCTGTAGCTGCTCAGCAAATCTCAACTGAGGCTGTAAAAGCCTGGTCAACTGCTGGTCTTTAATAACACCGTGTCAATTGGAAAGAACTCTTAACACCCACCACCACCCCTTCCCACCCCACCCCCCCAAAAAAAAAGGAGCGAAGGAGTTAAAATGACTTCATTTTCTTTGCCGTTTGCTGTGAGCTTTTCCCAAACAGTGGTGGGAATCTGTGCTTGAGGAGGAGCTGGATGCAATGAGTTCACTAAACTGCAACCCTGCCCATCCTCACCCTCTGCTCCCCAGCCTAAATCCCAAGGCTCAAGGTGCTCAATCCTCTTCCGTCTGAGCAATCCCAGACCCAAAGAAACCCCATGCCTGTGCTCAGACACCGGCACGCTTCTCCTGTTGGCACTTTGAGCTCTCTTTTTGGCAAATCTGTCTAATAACAGCCAGATGCTGGTGCAGATCCGTTCCTCTGGCAAGCTGCAGGATCTGCATGGGCTCTTCAGATTTTGCCCTCATCCTTGTCCTTGGGACTGAGGGCCTGGCCAGGTGCTTCTAGCGAAACACTGCATGTGGCTCTTGGAGATGCGTGCTGCTAATGCAACTGAGCATTTAATAAGTGCCCCTGCTCCCCTACATGGATAAAAGTACTTCAGACAAGGCACTGAAAGCATAGCTGGCTGATGAGACAGAGAGGTGGTGCATCTTTTACTCTGATTTTAGTCCTCCTCTGAAGATCAATAATAAGATTTTGAATTTTAGTGTCACACTCCATCTGAGTGTGCAGTCTCGGATTGTAGACGTTCATTAGATTTTACCATCTCTCTGAACCTCATCAATATTAATACCCCCGTCTTTAAGGCAGGGAAACTGAAGCAAAGAGCAGTTATTCATCTTCCCCGATGTCTACATTAGAGGCATCAGGCACTAAGGCGTAGAAAATGGAAGGAGCGATGTGAAAAATACCATTTTGTTTTCTAAGGATAGAGTTTGCATCTCTTTTAACTGTCACCACCCTGCTCTTTTAACTCAACTCAGACAGGAGAAGGCAGCAAAAAGGAATTTTCTTAAAACATTTCTGAAGTGCCACTCTGCCCTATCTTTATTTCCTCCGATGGGAGAGGAGGAACCTGGAAGCATGCCTGTGAACTCTAGGGCAGGGCTTGGGATGTGTCTTTCATGATGGCAGTGACAAAAGTCATACTGATTTATGTGGAAAGAATTTCTTTGGGCCTGGAGCAATCCCGAGACCTGGGGCTGTTGATACACAGTCTGGAGGAGTCAGTGGGAGTGGTCCTTAGTTGTAAGTGTCCTGATCCGTCCCTGCTTCCCCAGTGTGTGCTGCTGTAACCAGCTGTGGATGTTTTGACCTTGTGCAAAAGTATCTGGTGGACAGTGGTTTAGACGGAGCTACAGTAGTTGGTAAAAAGACTTCATTTGGTATGAACTCTATTCAGGCTGTCAAATCAGCATGAACAGTTTTAATACTGAGAAAATTTTTGCAGGAAAAAAATGAAGCCAATCATTTTATAAAGCACCTTTCCCAGGTTTTTTATTTCACTTACTCCCTCACATGCCTGGCTTTCAGGCAGGTTGAATTTTATTACGTATAGCTCTTTAAAAAAATAACTTTAATTTGTTTGTAGGTTGTCAGTACTGCTCATAAATACCCATCCGTCCACCCTGAGACCCGCCATTGGACAGCTCTGACATTTGCTGTGTTGCATGGACATATTCCTGTAGTTCAGGTATTATTGTATTTCCCTACCTGCATCTCATTCTTTTGTTTCTCCTCTTCAGTTCTAATTACATCCATCTCAAACCAGTATCCTCTTGTCATACTCATATTGGTTACTTCTGCTTCTTCTGGAGTGTACTGATATATAATAGACCTATTATATAGCAAATATGGTGTTCAAACCTTAACCAATATGAGGTTTAAATACGACAATTTTAAAGCAAAGTTACACCAAAGAAAGTCTGACAACTCCTTGTGCTCCTTCCTGACCACTTGTTTTATATGTTTGTTTATTCATTCATTACACTTTCTGATGCTATAATATTGTAGCAAACACAAAACCGCTGCCTTGGTGGGGGAGAGGTGGACAACAGCCTTTGTGCTGCTCCAAAGGGGGAGAAGCACTTGCTCTCCTTACCCCAGTGAGGGCTTGCATGGGATATGCTGGTTCTGTGCTTTGGCATCTCAAAAGTCAAGGTTTATTCTTCAAAACAGCTGTCTGTGGCACACTTACTGAAGGGCCAAAACTGTGAAGGCCTCAAGACAGAAATGGCTAAGAGAGGGCTGGAGCACAGGCTTCATCCTTGGCCATTTTTGTTTTCAGTGTTGTTATTTATGTGGAATTGTTCGCAGTGGAGATCACAGCTTTCAGACTGTGACTAGTTCTTAGGAATTGTCTTTTTTTTGGCCATGTCTTTATACAGAAGAGGGAAGCAACTGAAATCCAATCCATTTTAGGATGGTGCTGGAGTTCTTGAAGACTGTAAAGGAAGGATTCTTGTCGGGCAAACTTTCAGTACTTCCATCTTCAGCACATTACTTCCTGACACTGATCTTACCCCATTTCCCATTCAGAAACACTGGGTTACACTTTTTTGGCTCTCAAGTTAGACACTAGTGCTCCTGGTGTCTGGCGGTGTAAAACGAGCGAAAAAAGGAATCGATTTGCCTCTGTGAAACAATGGGCAGAATTTGCATGTCACTTGTCTCCATCGTATCTGGTTTGCAGCTAACAAGAAGCATTAGGCTCTCATTCGTCACTGTTCATGAACTCTGCAGACTGCTAATACCCCCAGTTGCTCTAAATGGTGAATTTTCTTTCTAGCTGTTGCTGGATGCAGGAGCAAAAGTAGAAGGTTCCTTGGAGCATGGAGAGGAAAATTACTCTGAAACTCCTTTACAGTTGGCAGCAGCTGCTGGTAAGGACTTTCCCCTTCCACTGTAATAAATTCTTCAGTTGGGATTTGTGGTTTAGGTAAGCAAATACTGGATTCTGAAAGAAGTAAAAATGCATCTCTTGACTTGCAGGAAATTTTGAACTGGTCAGTTTGCTGTTGGAGCGAGGAGCTGACCCCATGATAGGAACAATGTACAGGAATGGCATTTCCATGACTCCACAAGGTGACATGAACTCTTTCAGTCAGGCTGCTGCACATGGACACAGGTAGAGTGGGAAGAAGTCTAGTGGCCTCCTTCAAGTGCTTATTTTTTGCCTGGGCGTCCATTTTGAGCAGATGGGTGAAAGTTCTGCATGAACAATTGAACATGCCACCAACTGAGCAGAGATGCAAGGCTTTTTGCTAGCATGTGAATTTAAACAGTTAGTGGTACAAGCTGCTTTTTGATAGCTGATTTAAAAAAAAAAAAAAAAAAAGGGGGACTCCTCGTAGTGTGTTGCAATGTGATGTTTGTTAAATGGTAGCTGGTGTGACAGAAGAAAGGAATGCCAAAGACATTCCTTCTGAATTTCTTGTTGACGTAGTTCTCAGGTTTGGAGTGGATTGTGTCTGTACTGCTGCAGCCTTAATTGTTGTTGAACAGAGTTTCTGCATCTGTGTTTACTGTAAAGTCCCGTGTGTCTTGGTGGTGTATGTATGCTGCAAATTTAAAAAAAAAAAAATAACAGTAATGAAATGAGCACCTGACATGCATGATCTTGCAACGCTCAGGAGCTGACTACAGTGTGATGAAATTAGTATTATGATCTTCACATTCCTACTTTTCTGATTGTAGCCATCCAGAGGAACATAGATACAGGTTAGAGACAGTACCTACCGTCTGTTTGCTTAGAGACGAGCTGCCAGTCTAACAACATGCTAACGGCATGTCAGGGCGGGTTTGCACAGCGCTGCCCATCTGGAGCCTGCGAGGGATCTCTGGGACAGAGAGGACAGTTTGTTTATCGGAGTCTCCTGGTTCATTGCTCTGGCATTGCTGCCAGCCGGTGTGAGTGGGACTTGTGTGCTCGAGGAGGACCTGGGGCTCTCCTCAGCTTGGCTGCTGGCTGTGCATGCTGCAGGCCCCGGTTCTTATATTCCTTACCTGTACATGGCTCGTGCATACTTCCCTCCTCCTTCCCTCTCTGCTGCAAATTTGTTTGGGACATGCCATGCCCTGCTGCCACCCTATGCCAGGGTCTGAGCAGGTGCACGGAGGATGTTGGAGTATGAGGGAGGTGGGATGAGGACCAGCTTGGTTTCTCTTCTCACAGCTGTGAAACTGAGAGTGAATCCATTGAGATTGATGAGGTTACACTGGTATGAACCTGAGGGCACTAAGACTCTGAGTTTGGGCTCTGCTGTTTGATTGCCCAACTAGATCTAGGCTTTACAGAGTAGTCCCAGATGTGCTTGAACCTGCCCTGACTGTCCTCGTTGAATGTCTAGCTGCTCCAGCTTTCCCAGACTGCTTTGAGTGTTAATCGAGTGGTGGTGCTTTTGGTAGCTCCAGGCATCTCCCTTCTCAAGCAGCCTCCATGTTGAAAGTCCTGAGACCTTGTTCAAAGGCACCTTGGCCTTCTCTGATGGTGGGAAGCAGTCTTGAGTCATGTTTAGCTCATCCCATGAGATGCTGCCACTTGTGCAACATCCGTATGGTTCCTGGCATGTCAGCAACATCTTGCAAACGTGGCCCAGGCAGTATAGGTGGGCTTGCAGGTGCAGTGCTTGCCTCAGGACTGCTCTCAGCTGGTCCTGCCATCAATTGGAGTAATTTCCTGCATAGGTGTCTTAAATTGCCACCACTCCAGCACAAAGAAAGCCAAGCCACTGACTCTCTGCTCTCTTGCCCTCTCTTCCCCTCTCCATCTCTCTGTTGTGCTGTGATTGACAGGAATGTCTTTCGTAAGCTGCTTGCTCAGCCGGAGAAGGAGAAGAGCGACATTCTGTCACTGGAGGAGATCCTGGCTGAGGGGACAGACCTGCCCGACTCGGCGGCAGCTCCGCTCTGTGCCAGCCGCAACAGCAAGGCCAAGCTGAAAGCCCTGAAGGAGGCCATGTACCACAGCGCCGAGCACGGCTATGTGGATGTGACCATTGACATACGGAGCATAGGTCAGTCCTGGTGCACTCTCCCTCTGGGGAGGGACTGATGTAAGAAACACGGGGTCTGTTGCTTAAACAGACCATAGTGGCACCTTCCTAATCTCTTGTGATGGGGGATCTGGCAGGCTCCTGGCCCATTTTGGCTCCACAGCAGACCCTGTTCAGGGACATTGGCATTTTTTTCTGCAGAACGGAGTGGTTTCCACCAGCAGCTATCTTCACTGCTGTGTAGAAGAGCATTAGCTTAGGCTCTGGGGTAGTGTTGGGCTGCTGTGGACCACCTTCAGCAACTCTTCTTTTGTACTCTTGTGTAAGAAATCCATCAATATAACATCTGTCTTTTCCAAGTTTTGCGAGCCTCTGAGAGCAGGAGCAGGGAACTGGTTTCTTGGTGTGCCAACTCTACCAATGTGAGGCTTAAACACTGCTGGGAGGTGTCTTTTGCCCAAGGAGGGCGGTTGGGTAGTGTGGAGGGGAATCGCTCTGGACTCTGTATTTACCATCCCCACTGACCTGAGTTCAGAGATGGAGACCCAAGTGCCCAGCACGCCTCTGCCTGGTGTGGTGCTGCAGCCCTGGGGACGTGTCGCATGGATCAGGGCGTGCAGTGGTCTCAACGGTGGCTCACTGGGTGAGCTGAGCAGGCAAAGTCCTGGCAATGAATGAGAGGAGAGCAAAGAACTGCTCTCCAGGCACTGGACGTTTGCTGAAATGGAAGGAAAAACCTTTTGTAGCCAAATGCCAGGTTTGCGTTTCCTCCCACTCTGTTCTGCAAGAGCAGAAACTAGGTCACATCCAACCTAACGCCTGCAGAGGTACATTAGCTCCATGTGCTTTCTCGCTCAGTGCGTGGAAGCAGTTCTCTTTAAGTTCCTGGAGAGTGGTTCTGCCATGACAAACTACTTGAAAAAGCTGAGCTGCTTAATTCGCCCAGTGCTGTTTAGGGAAAATAGTAATGATCAGGAGAGGACATGGGGTTGCGCTTGAAGAAAGTTTTAATCTGAAGACCACCACTTCTAATCCAGGTGGGTAGTGACCAAAATTGGGTTTTTTACTGTTTAATGGTTCTCCAGGGCCATATTCAAACAAATGAGCTAGTGTAAATCTAGTTTCCAAAAGGCTTTTGCATCACAGAGCACCGCTGCAATTACCACAAATTGGCAGTCTCAGCAGAGAAGCTGGAGGCTAGATGAGCAGAGAGACTACAGTCTTCTGCATTTGGAAGAAAGCCTCTGTGCATTAGGTCTGGGAGGTCCTGGTAGCCACCAGCCTTCTCAGTCGGGGATAAACAGGACTTTTTCTAGGGTTATTTGGCAGCTTTTACTTGAAATCTCAATGTAAGTAAAGGTAAAAAAAATCAGAAGGGCAAATTCTTCTCTGAAGCTGGGAACGAGCTCTCTTCTCCGTCCACAGGTGTTCCCTGGACACTGCACACATGGCTGGAGTCCTTGCGCACGTCCTTCCAGCAGCACAGACGACCCCTTATCCAGTGCTTGCTAAAGGAATTCAAGTCCATTCAGGAAGAAGAGTACACAGAGGAGCTCATCACACAAGGGTTGCCTCTTATGTTTGAGATACTGAAAGCCAGCAAGGTAGGATAAATTATATGTTTTAAAGAAATCAGCCTCATTCCCATCCCATAAGACACAAAGCTTGTGATATTGCTTTTGCACAGCTGTCCCAAAGCTTGTTTAGACTGTATAGGATTATTATTATTATTTGCATTAAGTCTCTCTTTATTTCACTGTGGATGCATGTGTTAAAAAAAAAAAAGCTAATCACGTCTCCTGCTAGAGCAGCTTAGTACTGATGGTGACAGTAAGCTGGAGAGACAACAGAAGCTGGTGCATAGTGGTGAAATTAAAGTCAAAAGGGTCACTGCAGTATGGCAAGAAATGCTGATAACCGAACCAACCCAAAAAGTAACTTTACCCAGCTTGTTTTACAGGACTGTACAACAAAGCTAATGTTTGTGTTTGCTTTGGATTTCTTCAGCCTCTCACAGGACTTTCTCTTTCCTTCATGTGGGATTTGGACTCTTAAACTTGTGGGGAGACTGGTTTCTACAAGCACAGACAGGATATTTTTTAAAATCTTCTGTGTGAGTGTTTGAACTTGCAGCCTCTCCAGATTTATTCTTTCAGCTGATGTTTTCTTAGCCAGACAAATCAGACTAACAAAATCTTTTGAGGAAGGTACCATTTGGTATGCAAGTATGATAGCAAAGGGGATGATGATAGGGGCAGGCAGAAAGGAAAAGTTCTTACCTAGTGAAGGATGAATTAAAATTAAAATTAAAATTGTTATAACCAACAATCTCTTCTTTACTGGTCCCCCTGAAAGTCAGGTGCTCCCAAGGAATGCCCAGTCAGCTTCACTGTTATTAGAAAATCATTTTAGTGATGAAAAACATCAGAAGGATTTGATTGCTGTTCTTTTTCTCATGCATCACACCACAATGTATGTTGGTATGGTCTTCTAACTGTTTAACAGTAACAATTGTTTAATAACATTTCTCACACAACTCTACATGTAACAGCGAGAAGCAGATAATTTTTAGCACCTGCGGCAGTAGCATAAATAATGTAAAAAGGGAAAAAGTTCTCAATACTAAAAGGTTCCAGATTTAGTATAGCTAGTGAAAGCCTACATGGATTTATTTCTTGTATCCTGCTACAAAGAGGTCTTGGATTACACTCCCAAGCAAATTCTGAACATTTGTTACAGCGATTGTTCTGATTTTTGCACCCACGATTCTTTCCTTTGGGATTGGTTTGTATTAGATGGGGATTTATGGAGAATATTTGAGAGAGCTTTTAGGAAATCATTCCAAATCCTAGGATTTCTAGATTCCTTCTTCTGAACTCACTTGGGCTAATCTATGTTCATCCAAAAACTACCAGCAAGGTGCTGTTTGGTTTGAAAGCTGATATAAAACTAATTGTATTGAAAATCTTAACAGAGATTAAGTTTAGGCCTTGTCATCTAGGATGAGGGATGGCTTTAATTGCTCTTCTCCTGGGTGGCAGAAGCCAAGGCCAATGATCGTTGTTAGAATAAGTTATTTACATAGGATTATACCTCTGGGACATGTTAGACTGGGTCTTCCGGAGTCAGTTGTAGGAGACCTGGAAACAAATAAGGCAGCTACCTTCTGCTTTGGATTCACTTAAAACCTAAAATATGGATGAATGAAACAACTGAAGTATCACAAAAAACCCTACATGACAAAGAGGAAATGTGTGCTGATCTTTATTCCTGCCTCTGGGGCTAGGGGAGCTGGCTGCCTTCACTCTTCATGAGCATGCATATTCACAAACACACACACACATGCTGCTTCATATTCTTAGAAAAATAATGAATCATTCTGGGACACTGTAAGGGTTTAAAAATTGTCTGCAAATGGCATGAATTATTGCAGCAGTCTTGTCCAAATGGCCTTTCACAAAGCTCTCCCAGACAGAAATGAGGACAGACTCTATGCAACCCTTTGGAAGGAATCAAAATAAATTCACTTGTAGGAGAATGAGCCAATAAAAGTTCTCCTTGGTCACTCAGTAGAGAACAGGGGAGGAAAAATGAGATTCAAAGGATCTTCTGTTCCCCTTCTCTGGAAGGGCTGAGAGCAGAGACTGTTCTTTATGTATACCCACAGAATGGAAGTCTCCTTTAAGAGGTGCAGAAGGGCTGTAACTGTTGTTCACATGCCTCTCTTTTCACAGAAGATTTTAAAGCTCTGCATCTTGTAGAGCTGTGGGGAGAGGAGTTTGATTTGCCCACGTGGATGTCCTTTTCCCTGTGGGCTGAGAACTTTGAGAGAGATTACAACTCTTGTGAAACATCACAGTCTGGCCCAGTACATTTCCTTAATGAGTTTTTCAGGGCAAAAAGTATAAAATAAGCAACTAGGAAACACAGAGCCACTTAGAATTTCGTGGCTGATGTAAAACAAGATGTCCCATTTGCTACGTATTGTGATGCTCAGTATATTTTAATTGCATGGCAACGTGCACCTAATAGAAATGGTCTTTTGCATTCCTATAAATAGTTCCAACTATCCCATAATCTCAGAACAATTTAGAAATATTAATGAGTTGAGAAGTGGAAGAAGATCTTATCTTCCTTTATGAACAGGGAAACTGAGGTAATTAAACTGGCAGATTTTCAGCACCTTGTAGAGTAATAGTCTCAGCCTCAGAAGCTGTGGCAACCTGGGTAACCCAGATAGCAATTTGTAAACGGAGTCATTTGGCCAGAGAAACTTCAAAAATAAATAGCATAGAAAACATAGGGCAGGTCTCAGAGTAGGAAGCAAGCCTTCTGCCCCCACCTTCTACTTCACACTGTTGGACAAAATATTCTTAGAGGTTCCCAGGCTGTGCAGAAAGGCTAGATGCTACTGGAATGAAAAGATTAAAGAAAAAATAACCAATGCATACAAGAAACTTCATCAGATATAAGGAATCCCTTTTGTCTTATAGATGGTTTTTAAAATGGCTATTTCTAGAGTGTCCAGATGTGAGGGTTTATGTGTGAGCTCTCCCACCAGCCAACACTGATACTGGTGTCCAGCATCGTGGCACTCCAATCCCATTTATTTGCTGGAATTCTGACAATAGAAATAAAAGTAAAATCTGCAGAAGTCCTGATGCTAGAACACAGAACGGCAACAAAAATTGGCAAATCATGCAAAACCAGCTGAGCTGAAGTCCCTAGTTTTGTTGCCTCTCTTCAAGCTGTGAAGTAAGCAGGGAAGAACAGCAAATAGATTGCACATTGGTTGTTCGCTGCTGCACTAAAGCCCTGGAGGAAGACTTCCAAAACCAGAAATGAAGGTTTGATACCTAGCTCCTGGTGGTTTCCAGTGGGACAGAGCGCTTTCATTTCCTTTCATGCCTTTAAATGTCTTTATCAGCTGCACCGTTGAGAGTTGGATGGAGAGTGGAGAAGTGGCAGCATTTCCATGCTGGAGAGGCAGAGTTGTGAGAACAGGCAGAGAATTGCTCTTCACTCGCTTTCCCTGACAGTTCCTGCTGTTGTGCAGTGAGCTTGGGTCATTACCAAACCAAAGACCAGAGATGAAGTACTCTGGAGAAAGCAGCATCAGTGGAAGGGATGTGGAGAGCTCAGTTTAAGGCACTTCCCTAAGAGCAAGCAAAACTCCAACTGGGAAAGCTCTGACACTAAACATGTCAACGATGTTGTGGTGGATTTGGGCCACCAGATGAGGAGGAAAGATGCTACCATTTCAGGATTTATTGAATCTCTTTGGCAGACAAGCAGACAAACATAGCTTGCTAGAAGTGGTTTGGACAGGGCTCCGAGAGACAAAAGCTGGAGAGACACTTCTGGGAGCAAGTAGCCCTGAGCTAGACTTCAGCTGCTGCATAGAGCAGAGTTGAGTCCCTCAAAGCTAAGATGACACTGGAGATCTTGTTACAGAAGAAGGATAGGAAGATGCAGCTGAATTTCTGCCTGTCAGAATCTGTGCTGTGCTTTTTGTGGCCCGGGGAAACCCCCAAACTTGTCATTGGAAGCTCTCCTTTGCCTCCAGACAAGACTGATGTTTGCTGTGCCTGAGCTTGGCTCTGAGCTGGATTACCCTCCTGCCCCATGTTGGAGAACCATATTTGCCAGAGGAGTGGATGTGCTTGAGGGCTGGCCATGGCTCAGAGATTTTATAAAAAAATAGAGACTTTATAAAAAAACTGCATGGAGGCACTCAGATCTGTGGGCTGGTAGTGCCTGAGGTGGAGCTTGCAGGTCAGCTCTTCCATTTTTGGAGGGAGATTCTCTTGAATATAACAGGCTGAACGTGCAGGATGCCTTTTTGTCCTCTGTATTCGAAAATCCTGGAGCTGTTTCAGTTTGGTCTTGAGATTTCCACAGCCTGAAAAGAGAGAGACTCAAAACCACAATCTTGGAATTTAAACACATCTGGCCTTTGGAGGAGGTTGGTTTTAGATTTCCACTCCGGAGCAGAGCGTGAGCTTGAATTGTCATTAAAATCACCCTGCTCCATCCATGCAGATGAGCCAGCACCATTGCCGGTGGTGTGAGGTTGTGAGCCAGTTTCATCCTCTGCTTTTTCTATGTACAGCAATTCAGATCAGATTGTCCTTGACCTAGTTTTTGGAGAAAAAGACAGTCTTTTAATTCCAAATAACATCTCTTAGAACTTTCTTTCTTCCCCAGTAGTATGGCATGGAACTAGTCTTTTGCTAATGCTTTGGATCCTTTGTGGATGCTTTGGTGAAATGCGTATGTTCATCCCCATGTGCGTTGAGTACACATGCTGAAGTGTTGTCTGAAGTTCCAGCTGACACTGGAGGTGCTTCACACCAGGAAAACTTGGTGAAGGACTATGAGTATTCCTGCCACAATGTATTGTCCAAAAAAAATCAGCTTGAAAAGTCATGGGAGGGCTCGTTCATCGCCCTTCCTCAGTTGGTTTTGCAGCTTTCTCTTCACCCTTCCTGTCAGTGACGAGGTCATTAATTTTAAAACTTAGACCATTAGTGAGGTGTTGATCACACTGTGCAGCCAGGCTTGTTGAAAGACACAGGAAACTACTTTGCAAAGAAGTTTCCTCAGAATTTAAAGCTCCTGCAGAGTTTCACAAGCTCTACAAATTGCACTGCTGCCTATAGGCAGCTGAAGAAAGCTGCAGGGGTACACAGACTCTTTTGGAAGGCTGAGCTGTTTGAAGAGCAGCCATCAGTCTGGTGTTGACAGTTATTGAGAACAAATAACAACTTAAAACAATAACCAGTTTTTAAAATTCCAAAAGGATGCAGGCTTGTGGGTATCTTGAGAAACCTGGCCTATATAATTTAAAAGCTAAAGTACTCTTTTAGCAGTGACTTAGCCACTTAGAATCCAAAAACTCCTGGAAAGTAGAATCTGGCACTTTTTTCAATTCATCTCAGAAATAGCAGCACGTAGCCTCTGCCACAGATTCAGCAACTACTGAGAAAATATTCACCTCTCCAACAAACAGAAAGCAGCAGGAAAGGCTGAAACGCTTGCCTGCTCTGTTGCAGCAAAATGTTCAGAAGCAGAAGCTTGAAATGGGCATCCTGTTTCTTTATTGCTGTGTTCTTTCTGAATTTAATTCCTCTAAAACAAATGTCGGGAGAGGTTCCTCAGAGAATGTCAACAGACTCTGCTCCTGTGTCTGTTCTACAAAGTCCAGGCACGGTGGTCAGCAAACATCAGATTTTCCCCAAGGTCTGCACGTGACCTAGAATGTGACACTGGAACATGAAGGAGGTAGAAAATTCCCCTTTTTGTCCCTTGCTTCATGATGGCCTGAAATGAATTTTTAAGATGGGCTTGAGGGAGGCTGTGTTTTGCTGTATGATGCCAGACTACCCTGTTCTGCAGGAAGGGCTTAGGTTGGAGGGGAGAGGTGAACCCTGCATGGTGCTCGGGTAGGCACTGGGTCATGCTCAGCTCCTAGGGGAAAGACCTTCCTCAGGAGAGCACTGTGCCATTTCTCCTGCCTGACAGATCACGAAATTCCTTGTTTAAACTGCTTTCCAGCAGAAAATTGAAGTTTTACTATAATGACAGGTTTCATTAGAATGTTTGTTCTCCACGTTTTACCCTTCTCGAAAAAATTAACACCTGAAAATGGAATATTTTGGCTGATGACTGAAATGCTTAAATGGAAGAAAAATGTAGTCTTTCTGCAGAGGAGGCAGACACACCGAAACCTGAACTAAAAATAACCCTGGAGACATTCCAGGATGCTAAAGTGCCCACTTACGGGCTTCAACGAGTGGCTGATGCCCTTCTGTGTGTCAGCTAGCGCCCAGCCTGCCTTTGGTGACTGATCTTTTGGCTGGGACATTTAGTGATTTCTTAAGGCAGGTTTCACTGTTCGCAAGTAATTGCAGCAATCTGTAACATTGCCTGTTGTCTAAACAGTTCACTGTTCACAGTTCACTTCTGTGTCTACCCTCTGTCTAGTAACCAGGACGCAAGTTATCCACACATGTACGTCGTGCATTCTCCATGTGAGATGCAAACGCCAGGTACCGAGTGGCATGTTAATGACAGACTGTTAACCCCCTCTTGTGTTTTTGTAACACAGATTCAGCTTCGTACTAACACAGGTTTGATTATTTTTTTTTTCCTACCCTCTGTCTACCTTCTAAAATGTTGCCCTGCCAGAGGCAGGAGCCATTTCTTCATTTACAATAAATAAATGCCATGGATGTGACACCTGCCCTTTTCTGGGCTCTCACCCAGGGATTAGACTGTGCCCAGGGATCTGAGCTTTTTACATACAATGCACAGCTGTGATATAAAGAGCCTTTTGAACGGGAAGCTTGGCAGCTTTCCCAGAAGCTAACTGAAGGGTCCATTTGTGCCTTACCTGTGATTAATTCTTTTCTGTTTGTATTTGCGGTGGAAGGACTCGAGTCTGGCACTAACAAAACCCATTTTGTTACGCAGTTCACTGCCTCTAACTGTATCTCCAACCTCTGGGGCTTCCCTACCTTTACAACTGTTGACTAATATTAATTACGTGTATGCTGCTTAATCATCTAGGAGTGACCCTCTAAAGTGGCATTTAATCAGTTTTGAGGCAGCTGGCAAAACTGAATTATGCGAGAGGACTGTAGCAGAAACACCTAGGCAAGGATGGAAAAGGTTCAGTGAGATGGTGAAGAAAGTCCCAGGGAGCCTGAGCACTCAGGGCTGGGGGTCTGCAAAAAGTCCTCTCTGTTGCTTCGCTTTTTATTGGCTCTCTCTGGGAAGAGGGGAGCAAAAGCAGAGGAATAATTCAAGAGTATCCCAGCATGTTGTGGAAGGAAGTTCATGGATGAGTCCTCAGTGAGCTTTGGGGTATCCTGAGACTCCGCCACTGCTGGAACAGCTGCTGGAGACCATGTGGGAGACAGATGAAACAACGCTTCTGCCAGTCTGCATTTAGCAGAGAGCTGGGTCCTCCCCAGTGTCCTCAGGACCAGGCGGAGAAAAGATACCTCTACCAGCACCCCTGTTCCCTGATCAGCATGGCTTCTCTGCTTGCTGGGGAGATGTTTATTAAAAGGAAGACACCGAGCCCAGATGAATAAATATTACTTTTCTGCCTAACACGGTGGGCTTTTGGGTTGGGGCTTTGTTGTAGAGGAATTTGAGGCACACATAGGTTAAAACAGCATTAATGAGACTGAGCTGGTGAGGAAAGTAGAAGGAAAACCCAAAGTACTGCTGGGATTTTGGAGGCAAAGCAAAGCAGCCCAACTTGTCGCCAATGTAGAAGGCAGCCATGTCGAGCTGGTAAAATATCTATAGACCAGTAAGGAGAACTAAGCAGTGGGTTTTGAGCAATCCAGAAGGATGTGGTGTGGGAATGGGAGAACCCATGGAGAAGAGGCAGCTGAAGCAAAGTGTGACCAGAGAAGAGCAAAACCTTAGTCTTAACTGCTGAATCCGACTCGAGTTTTCCCCTTGAGAGTTTGGAGCGTAGCCACACAGATGAACAGTATCTTCTACAGATACCGGAGAAAAGTGGCTACATATTTTTCAGCTATGTCGAGTACCTTGTAGGACTACATCCCAGCATGTTGAGGCTGGGTTGAAGTGTGGGTAAACTGGAATGGAGCAAGCTCTCCTGGGATATTTGTCAAAGCCTGGAGGAGTCTTGCCTGAGTCTTGCCATAGACCAACATTATTTGGACATTCAGGCAAAAATACCGCTGCATTCCCTACCTATATCTTCACCTTTTCTCAGACTGATCGACCAGTAATCTCTGCTCCAGCAACTTGAAAACCTTCAGCTTTGCTTCAAAAGAATTTATGAATTCCCCTTGCAGTTCAAGTGCATTTGCCGGGAGTGGGGAATTCCTTTAGATCTCTGCTGAAGAATGCTTTTAAGTCAGGAGACCGCTTGTATCTACAAAGCAAAGTTGCTTGCTCACCGACCAGCTCTCTGCTGGAAACAGCGTCTCCCTCAGAAGATTCACTGTTGTTCCCTGTTCCCTCTTGCCTATCTGCAAACTACCCCATGGCTAGGTAAATATTTTTATTACATCCTATGCCAAGCTTTCTTCCCCCTCCTACAGCAGAAGATGCGCATCGGCTCCCTTTGACTGCGAACGAACGCCCATGTCTGAAGGGAAGCTGGCCTTGCTCCAGATCTCAGCCTCGCACATCCTGGCACAGTGTTTTCCAACATCAAGCTGTAGCAAGAAAACAAACTTCGTTTGCTCCTCTGGTGTTAATATCGCCGCCCACAACTGCTGCAGCAAGGTCTTACAGCTGTTCTTTCACAGTCAGCTGGTCGGGTGATAGGATAAACGGGAAAGAATCATCCACCTTGGTGCTTAAATGGGGGATGGATGTGGCAACCAAGGCAGCTTCTGAGCTTCCCAGCATGGACACTGAGCAAAGGGGAAGGTTAAATAAGTTGGACATGTTCTCCTCTCTGTCAGAGCAATGCTGGTGCCCTAGGTTGTGGACTCTTACAGTTGTTCCCAGTAACTTCACAGGCAGCCCAGCTCAACCAGTTCCAAGAGCAGGATTTGGCTTTAAAAAGCCATTTTTTTTCCCCAGCCATCCAGTCACAGACAAAACATCCCTTTTCTCTTTCTTCTTTTCTGCCTCTTTCTGCCTGGTTATTGGTAAAAGCCAGCAGGAGTTGCATGGGGAGCAGATCCAGGGCCACAGCCCCGTGAGCTTGGCTGTGTGTGGGGTGGTGCGGGAAGTGAGCTTGCTCTGCTGCAATAGCTCACCCCTCCCCTCGCCGTGTCTCAGGGAGAAAACTGGCTGCTGTTTGTTAGCGATGACTCTAAATGAGCACATCCTTCAGCTTTCTAGCCGAGCACATTTTCTGGCCTTTCAGTGGCATGCCTTGTAAGGATTTCGTGTTATCGACAGAAGCCAAAGGTCTCCAACCTCCTCGCTGCCAAATGAGATGAGTGTCCTGCGTTGGAGGTCTGAAGCTCCGCGCTGCATTGAGCGGCTGCCTGTCTGATGGCCCTGCTTTCTTTGATGTGACGATCCTAAGGTCTCTTTTCTCTTTGTCCCATCTCTGCTCTGTGTCTCAGGGCTTTTAAGCAGCTCTCATGTGGATGCATCACATCTTGAGCTAATTAGAGCTCAGTTTATACCAGGTTTTTCACAGACTTGTGGGCAGTCAGTGGCAAGATGGATTTATAATGGGCTTGTATCTGCACACCACAGGGTTCGTGCCTCGTTGGTGACCCAGGAAGCTGGTAGTACCTTGCTGCATAAAGCAGGCTGCCATGGGGTCGTCTGCATGTGCGACCCATTTTTCATGGTGATTTGACTTAAGAGCAAGGATCCTCTTCTCCCACTTGTGTTGTCTGGGTTTGGCCCACTCTTCCCTGGCCTCGATGCACCTGGACATCCCAGTGTGTGGTGCTGTGGCTCAGACCAGTGAGTGAGACCTCTGGTTCCTTAGCAGGTGCTGGGAAATACCCAGATTTTCCGTCAGTGTATTCCCACAGGAACCCTAGAAGGAGGAGATGTGTTGTCTTTGTTGATGTATGTGTGTGTTCTTAAAAAGCTATCGCCCAGGCACAGCTGTGGCTGGGACTGGTGAGCTCATGGACCGACCAAAACCTCAAGAGCATAGACAAGACCTGTGCAAACCAGCAGATTAGAGGGGGAGCTGCCAGTAGCTCTCCTCTTCAGTGCAGTAACTCTGCTTTTATTCGCTGCAGGTGAAAGTGAGCATTGCTCTTTCAATTACTCCTCTCTTCTCCAGAAGCTTCCCTCTCCTCTGAACCATGGAATTATCCCCATTCTCTGTTGTATTTACTGACTTATTAGCATCTGCCAGATCCAACTGGGAGCTGCCCTGCTGGTAATCAGCATCCCCCCAGACACACTCCTCCCTGGCTGACTCAGTCGGTGGCAGCACTTCGGCACAGCCCTTCCGAGCAGAGAAGCAATTGCTCTTTCTGCCCTGTCTGTCTAGAGCACTCCCCCCCACAGCCCTCCCGGCAGCTGAGTCACTTCCTTCTTTAAATCTGGCCTTAAATCTTTCTTTTCTCTTCTTCGCCCTGTGATTCACTCCCTTTGTGAAGCGCTTTACAAAGCTCTGGCTGAAAGATGCCGAGATGCTTCTGGTGCAAGAATGTCCTCCTTGTCTCAGAGCCACAGCGGTGAGCCCCTCTCCAGGGCTGGTCCCTGTGCCGTGCTAAACGGTGTCTTAGTGTCAGTATTTCTCTTATCTTAGCATTTCTTTCAGAGCTGCATCTGACGTAGAAATAGGAGCCAACTCCTGCCTGCAGGCGAGCGCCTGTAATTTCCTTTGACATCAGCGTGTGCCTGCGAGGGCACAGCTCTACCCTTTCCCACCCCATTTGATTAGATTCAGTGAGGGAGTCATTGCGGGATCTCTGCTGCTCCTCCTAGTCCCTTGTGGGATTTAAGGAGTCGCCACTGTTAGAACCGAGATGAAATGTGCTCAGAGAAAGGAAAGCTTCAGTTTCTGCTCTGTGAGCCTGGAGATATTTTTAGCATAACTTCGACACTCCTCAGATTTTTGTGTTAAGATTATTTTTCTCCCGTACTTATTTCTTTGGCCTTGGACCCTCTCATATCTAAGTGACTCACCTTTTCATGGTTTCCTGGTGTAGAGTGAAATTGCCAACCAACAGGGTAGTTAAAAGATCTAATGAATCAGCCATGTGGCACCACTGGACTTGGTAGACCTGCTCCAGTTACCAGTAAAGAACAGGATAAAGTTTGCCAAAGCATTTAAATCCAGCCTTTGGCTGTGACTTAAGTAGCTAAGCACTAAATCCATTTCACTCTCCTTACAGTTTAGGCATATGAATACTGAAGTTGCTTAGGAAAGCGTCCTGTGGGTACCTGGCCCTCAGAGGCTGGTCAGAAGTGGGCAAAGCCAAGGACCAGACCACACCAAGTACAATAATGAAACACTTGGGATTGAATGAGGAGGTTCAGTGACAGACTGTGATGCTTCAGTCGCTCCGTAGGGCACGGTCTGCTTATGGGACAGTTGCACTTAAAAATGCATGCAGGCTGTGCAGCTATATCTGTTAGTAGCACTAGTTTTCTAAAGCATGACTGATGACCGTTTTCTAAAGAGTGACAAAAAGTAATTTTCCAGTACAGTAAGTCTGCAAATGAAATGAAACCACTATTGTAAAGGAGCTTACTTTGTATGGGGGGGCTACGGAGTTTGTTACGAAAAGAAAGCCTCTAGTCCAAGGAGAGGACTTTTCATTTAAACTGATTCCTACAGGAGACATAGCTATCAAGTAAATGAGAATTGCCATTTCTAACAAATACTGATAATCCTAAACTCTGATATTTAATAATATCACATCAGCAATCACATTCTTCAGCTTCGAAACAGAGAGCTCTTGAGAACAACGTAACATCTCTTTTGCATGCTGATCTTACCTTGCATACTAAGCTTACATTGCATGTATTTGTTTTCTTTTGCTTAGAACGAAGTGATCAGCCAGCAGCTCTCCGTCATTTTCACTCATTGCTATGGACCCTACCCTATTCCAAAGCTCGTTGAAATTAAGCGCAAGCAGACCTCTCGCCTAGGTAAGCAGGACTTGAAGATATTCATTGGTTCTCCAAGGAATGCTGTGGGAAGTCTGCACCACTGTCTGGGTGCTTTTGGGGGCACAAGTCAGAGAAAAACCTGAATGTGAAAGGCAGAGCTAGAAAAAGGAAGGGCCCCAAATTTAGCCTGACCTGAAACTCCTACTGAAATCAGAAGGGTCATCACGTGCATTTACAGTGGCACCATAAATCTGCAAAGATTTGTCTGTGTTGCTCATTAGGCTGGGATCCAAGCCTGAGACCCAGAGCCAAATATCTGTCCGCATCTCAAACCGCTGTGGCTGGCTGCAGGTGATGCTGCGACAGCACAGCCCTCCCAGCCCTGATGACAGAGCCCATTGTTGTCTCAATGTAACTGAGGGAAGACCCAAGTGGTTTTCCAGGACCTTCTTCACCTTGGCACAAAGACTTCCCTGCATGGAGAGGGGTGTAATCGAGGGTGTAAATGAGCGTAGGCCCCTCCAGCATGTGTTCAGCTGTGGTTTGCTTTGGGCAGCAGAGCTGGGAGGCTGTGCCAGCCCTGCACTGTGGGGACAGCCGGCTGTCATCTCAGCAAAGGTTGTTGTGGACTTCAAAGCTTTGAATTCCTTTTGTCTGAACTCTACAGGGGTGTCTAGGGGACTTCTGTCTCAGGCTGTCCAGAATAGCTTTATGGGCTTTACTCATTAAAAATATTTCCTTTTACGCTATTGTCTTCTTTCATCAAAACAGGAAAATATTCTGTACATTCATGACCTCTTCCAAACTAAAGTTATTGGCTTTTTTTTTTTACCTTCTTTTTGCAACTCTAGATCCCCATTTTCTTAACAACAAAGAGATGTCAGATGTTACATTTCTGGTGGAAGGAAGACCATTTTATGCACATAGAGTGTTGCTATTTACTGCATCACCAAGGTAAAACATAGAAACATTTCTGATTTTTAACAAAAGTAGAATTTGATTTTGTCGTTTTGGTGGTTGGGTTTTTTTCTGTTAAGATTCCTTGATGGCTAGTGGCCCAATCTTCAAGATTTTCCTAAGGAGAACATCTCAACAGCTTGTTTCCAGTTGATCTGTGGAACATTTAACAAGTGCTCCCATCACTCAATTCCCACCCAGTAAATGATCCACGCTTCTGGCCGTGCATCTGACTTCATTCCACTGAGGCACATTTGCATGGAGCTCATTGCTGCATCCAGCTCTTAAATCGAGAGGAGTCTTAATATTTTAATTCTTAATAATCATTTATCCTGTGAGTGGCTAAATCCTGCCTTGTGTCAGCATTGGCAGTCTCCAGGAAGAACAAGCTACTATCACACAATTCATTTGACGTTTTTAAAATAAAATTAAATAACTATAAAATGTATCATACTCTATCCAAAAGCAGTATTTATAGTCTGTTCCCTGCACTCAGAAGACCTGGAATGGGTTACCCTACTCAAACCAACCTTGAAGATGCTCACAAACCTTATTTGTATGCAGCTTTATAATTAAAGGTGTGCTTTCAAACAGATTTAACTGACCCTCCATAAGAGCTTATTTCAAGATGTGGCAAGGACAAGCCACGAAGCTTTAGGTAGTTGGAGCAATGTGGGAATTGATACTAGATGTGCTGCCAACCCACAGCACAGTGTAAAGAGATTTGCATAAGGCATCTGACCCTGCCTTCAATTAAAAATGGGTATTTTGGTTTAGAGAATATTGGTAGAGGTACAAAGACATTCCAAACTCCAGCTTTAAACCTGCTAAATTGTGTTCATAGTAGAGTTTGACACTAGTAAAAGCAAATCAGTCATAATCCATATTTTAATTAAGAAGATGCAGTCGTGATATGGAAAAGGTTACCATCCAGAAAATGCTGGTCTTGATAGATAAGCCAAGCTTTGCACTACTGCTGGAAGATAAGATAAATTATCAAAGAGAGGGAGTACAAGGGCACATGTTTCTGACAGTGCATTTCCCATCTTTGCCTTCCAATCAAATGGGAATTTCTAGTTTTGAGAAATAGATTGCTACATATGTGTATGTTTCACATTAATCTGCAAATATTAACTTAAAATGTGAGGTTTTTTCTTGGAACCTGTGTCTGAATTTCAGGTTTTGATAATCACAGAATAACAGCGTATCCAGTTTTCTCTCCTGCCTGTTCTTGCACAATTGTATTGAGCCCGTATAGAAGCATTAAAAGTCTTAATGTTTTAATATTTTGTTGCAAAACATGTTTTGTAAAGCAGCGTAATGGACATAGGCCACAATTTCTCTCCTTGGTATGCAGCTTTTAAATGTTGCAAGCCTTCCCCCAAAAAGATTATTTTTTGTTCTCTAATATGCATCGTTACAGTATCTGAATTTCTCATACTTTTTTTTCTATTGCGATACTATGTGTATTTTTCAAAAATTTCAAATTGAAATCTCCTGAAAGAGAGGCTTCTTCCTTCTGGTTTGAACTTTATTTTATGTCAGTGTCTAAATCTTGATGCTTTTCGGTGACAGATCCATTCATTTCGGTGTACTGTTTTTTGCAAGAGCTGATGCTGTCCTTCCACTTTGCTATTCTTTTTCATAGACATAAATGGGCTTGTGTTTCAATCTTGCTCCCTTTTATTTAGGTTTAAAGCATTGCTGTCTAGCAAACCCTCATCTGATAGTACTTGTATTGAGATCAACTATGTGAAGTACCCCATCTTTCAGGTAAAGTCAGTTCTCACGTTGAATTTGAATGGAACATGTAATAGGAACGTCGTATGTGCCCTGTCTGAATTAGAACGTATGTATTTGATAAACAAGTACCTCAGAGTAGCGGTGTCACGAGCACAGGCTTCAGTTCCCTTCATACACTAAGCTGCAGAGTGCTATTGACTGCAAATATTGTGCCCGAGCGGATGCAATAGCACGCATTTCACTTTAGGCAGACAAAGCAGTGCATGTCAAGGTAAAGCTCTTGATTCATGATTCGTTTTTCTTTTGTTGGCTCTTCCTGTATTTAACGGACAGGCTTGGAAGAGACACAGTTCATTCCGGTCCCTAGCAGTAGCGTTCAATCAATTTTTTTGCCGTGAAAATACAGAGCTTGCTTTCTGTATCTGTAGTGTATACGTGTATGTGCTTCCCTTTATTTGAGTCAGAGCTCAGACAGTTCCATGTATCGACTGTTAAAGCTGCAGATAATTCCCAGCTGCCTACGGTAACTTCGGGCTTGCTGGAAGCTCACTGTGGAGGGATTTTAGCTGGCTCATATTACAGTGCAAAGCCTCCCCCACTCTTTCTCATCATCCATGCATGCCCACACACAGCTGGGTGAAGGTGGGGATCCCATTGCCAGGGAAGGACTAAGGAAACAACCATTATATATGCTATATTTTCCTAAATTGATAATGTACTGAACGTACTGGGAAACACATTGAAAATTCCGAATGAATTAATCAGCTTCCTGCAAATGGTTTGGAGCTCACCAGAAAGTCTGGACAGCGTGGCTGGTGAGGGTTGAGATGTTAGACTACCTGTGAGAAGGAAACAGAGAGGAAGAGTAACCAAGTATGTCTTGAAATGAGGAGGTTTGGGACGGTTTTATCTACAAATTGTTGGCGGTGTTGGAGTGTCTTGGGAATTGCTTGCAATCTTTACATCATCCTCTATTTCCTGATGTCTCAAATTGCTTTTTATAAATGCTCCCTTTGTTTTATTACAGCTGGTTATGCAGTATCTTTATTATGGAGGTGCGGAGTCACTCTTGATTAAAAATAATGAAATTATGGAGGTAAGAGACATTTATCTTAATTGCAGTGGGAGCAATGCTAAGTGCAAGTGCTAAGAGCAATGTACCATTCGCCCAAGGGCACGTGGCCATTGGGCAAGACATGAGCACTCCTGTAGGAGCCAGCAGTGTCTCACCAGGAGTGCCCAGGGTGTCCACAGTCCTGCAGGAGACACTCAGTCTCTTTCTCTGCTGGTCACCCGTTACAGTAACTTTTGCCAGCATGAAGTTGATTGTCAAAGACTAAACAGAAAAATTAAGATCATCAAGCGCAAAGAATTATCTGAATTAATAATATCTGGTTAGATGCTTTGTGAAGCTCTTTCAAGGAAGTGCTAAGCTGGTGTAACTGGAAGCAACTCTTGGCAGCATCGCAGACCATCTTCCCTCTCTCTCAACCTGATAGGTGAAGCGCTCTGTTCCAGCTGGGCTGGTCAGCTTCTCTCTGCCACACTCAAATAAACCTCTGATTTATCAGCTCAGGTTTTAGAAGTCCAGACCTATCTCAGCAACGTAGAAGCATCCAGTTTGGTTCCTCGCTCGAGAGAGTACCTGGCTTTAAACACGGGAGAGATCCCACTGGAGTCACAGTTCAGTTCAGTTTCAAGCATGTGACTGTCAAATTTTCTGAATAAAACTGTATGCTGCTCCCTGAGATAAAGAGATTTCTTTCCCTCTTTCTCGCTGCATGTAAAACATCCCATGCCATCGTGGCCATTTGTGAAAGCCAAACCAGGCCAACTGGAGCTGACTGGGCCTTCAGTGTAGCCACACGTCCACAGCCTGGTACTGAGTCATCCTCTTCCCAGTACTGTGTGCTGTCATTGCCAGCTATGATCAGCCTAATGGCTCCAACTGTATAGTATTAAGAGATATTTGAGCAAATTCTTGATAGTCATTCAGGGAGTTTTCCTGTTGACGGTCACCAAAATGATGGTAGCCAAAAATAATACAGGACAGCAAATACTAAAACCAGAGCTAACTTAAACAGCTGGTAGTCATCAGTGTACACGTTACAGTCTGCCACCATGATGTTTTTGTTATTGCCTATGATAGTTAAGTCTGTCCCTATGACACTTTTGTCTGGAGCATCCATGCAAAGCTTGACTTTTAGCAAAGTACTGTTAACCAGAAACTGGGAACAACTCTTTTTTGGACTACAAGTGGCCAGGGTGAATCTTGATTCTAGTGGGCACCAGGACACCTGTACCAACCCTGCTGGGAGCCAGAGGGTGGAACTGGTCCAGACTAGAATTATCCCTCTCCAGTGCAGGTGGTGGGTTTTTAACTAAGCATACCCACGTTGACTTTTGGAGCCTTATAGCAAAAGGTCACCGACGCTCTACTTCACTTATGGTTTTGAAAGAAGCTCCTGAATTTCTAACTCTTTCTGAAGTAAGGAGTCTCAGCCTCAGCAGTGCGACAGCTTTATAGAGCTGCGTATGTTATCACCTAGGCTGTTAAAAATCTTGTGCTGCAGTTCAGCTGGCTGCTTGCTCTACTTTTGTGACATCTCAAAACTTCTGTGACTCAAGAATGTATGACTGATTGATTGATCTGTTGATAACAGATCTGGCCATGGTTCCTCGCAGTTTAAAGTAATTACAAACCAGCACGTGACTGCTTGAGCCACAGAGGCAGCTGGAATAGGATTTGGCTTTATCTTTCAAAACTGCATTTAGCAACTTGCCTTATTACAAATATGATAACAAGAAGCACCAGAAATACTCCACAGAAATCTTTGTTGCAATTCATAATTGGGGCCAGCTGGCTGCTATCACATCAGCACTGCAGATTTCCAGCACTTGGATTTATTTATGGGATTAAAGCAGAGCTTGAGCAGACTGCATAGGGGAAGTCAGAATAATGTCATGGAAGTTTCAGGGTTTTGTTCCCCAACTCTCATACTGAGCGGCATGAGAGCCCTTTGGGGATTCACAGGATAGCTTTTTGTCATGCAGTCCTAGATGAGAATGGGCCATATAAGTGAACACCTTGGCCTAAGACACCTGGCTGGGTTAGAGCAAGATGTCAAGCAATGAAGAACCCCAACCTGCTTCCTGAGCCAGAGCAGAGAGCCAGAGGAAGTGACCTGCCATGGAAAGACAGAAAATGAAATTCCTTTTCCCTGCTGTAAAAGGACAGAAAAGGTGTCAACAGGGGAAATCTTAGCACTACTGAAATTATTTGGAGAACTCAAAATTTAAGCCATTTCACCCCACAGGCTTCATGTGCAGTGGCATGCAGAGATCCTAAAGCAGTGGCAGTCCAGGTGGCGTATCCTTGGGGTGGATACAGCACCAAAGAGGGAGTTCAGCTTGTGTCCTGGTGGCAGGAGAGCAGTGGTAGCACAGAGATACAGGCACATGGCACTAACATGAGTGTTAACTAGGCAGTGCCTCACACCAGGCTGCTTCCCATGTTTGCTTCATATCCTGCTCTGTACCCACTCCTTGGAGTCAGATGGAGCCAGATAGAGTTTCAGTGCGTGTGGCCTAGACATGATCTGACTGCTGCTCATGAGCTACAGCAAGGAGCAAAGGGAGATCTGACTCCAGTTCCTTGACCCTGCTGAGGTGGCAGATCTGAGATTTATTGCCTCTCTAGATTTTTAAGACTGGTCTGTAGAGCTATCATCATCTGGTTGAATTCCTCTATACTCTTGGTCCTGGCACTTCTGCTGACATCCTCACATCCAGCCAAGGTGCTCTGTTTTAGTCAGAGCTTGGGAAACGGTTGAACCCCAACTTTTTTTTTTTTGGAATGAAATTGCAGATCCCTCCTTGCAGAGTCATCTTTGCAAAGTGACCACAGACTCTCCAAGCTGCCATTTCATTTTTTTCTCTCCCCTCACCCCACAGTCAGCACATGGACCTGAACAGCTTGTGGTGGTCTCTCCTTATACAGCTTCCCACAGTGCGATCTACAGGGGACTGCAAAGGGTTGAAGCAACCAAGCAACCTTCTCATTCTCGCTGTTTGTCAGTACTTTCATAAAAACTGAAGCAGGGGCAGAGAAAAAAAGAATATAATGAAACAGTAAAGAAACGAGCCCTGATTCTGTATCGCTCAGCAGTTGTGACTATTTTTTTCCATGCTTTTTTTTTAGCTCCTCTCTGCTGCTAAATTTTTCCAGCTTGAAGCTTTACAACGACACTGTGAGATCATTTGCGCAAAAAGCATTAATACAGAAAACTGCGTGGATATTTATAATCATGCCAAGGTAAAAATAACCACATATGCTTTTATGTTATGTGTCTGTCGTCATACTCGTAGGTCAGTTTTATGATAAGAAGTGGTAGTTTATTATTTATTTAAGATTTGTCATTTACTGGGACCGAGCGGCAAATAGCTAACCTAGTATAGTGACAGTCCTAAATCAAGTGCAAGAGCATCTGTGGCAACTCTTCACCCCCTTCTCTTCGTGCTTCAAACTCAATTTGAGTGGACCACTGTGTGGCAGACCTGTCCATCATCACGGCAACCCAAACAGCTGAGTTATTCAACAAGAATCACCTAACTGAATAAGACACCTGTCTTTCACCTTCCAACTTACATTTTCCCATTACGATTTCCTGTTTCCTCCTGGCTGAAGCCCACTGGGGTGATACACTCAATGCTGGTGACAGCTTGTCAATGTATAAAAATCCCGTGTTGTCAAAGTGTAACGTCTCTGTGCTGTGCAAGGATGGTAATGAGAATGTTATGTCTTGGAGAGATTCATAGCTTCTTACTGGAATCAAATAATTTACTTAGCTTGTGAGGCGGCCTAAGTCATTAGGCGTAAAAGCATTGCATGTTTTGACCTAGAAAACCTATTTTTGCTCATTGATAGAGGTGGTTGCCACATTGATTAGCTTCACTTTTTCTCTTCCTCTTGTGGGCTTAGTAGTTAGACTTTCAGTTGGAAGATGGAAATGATACACAAATAGTTGCAATGAAATATTTTTAAAGCATTCCTTAGATGATTTTTTTACTTTAACTTACATGGTCTATACAAAGGATTAAATGCGTGACATGGAGGTTTGATTGAACAGAATAATCCTGCAGATTGCTCCAAACCCCTGCAGATCTGACCTCCATTCCCATTACTGAGTATTTCCTACAGAGAGCAGTAATGTTGGGTCTTGATGTACAGATAACGCACAATCAGCACAGTTTGAAACAGCCTGAAGTTTCACCTATAAAATGAATAAGAAATGAGGTGTATCTTCAGGTCCATTTATTGTAATGGGAAAAAAATCAGCAGTGTTGCAATCTTTTGAAAAATATTTTATTTATCTTCTAGCTCACGTGGGAACTTCTCAATTTATATTAGTTACTAAAAGTAAAATACATCTGTTTTTAAATGTTTTCTTTGAATTGTGAAATGTGGTGGTTATTTACATCCTGATTGAAGAAAGTTCTTGCATTGAGCTTTAGACCTGCCTGAGGAACTTGTCCACTGCTGATAATGGGACTGAACAAACCCTGTGGATAAATCTGGCTCCTCCTTTGCCTATAAACGTCCCTGCCTGCAAGTTTTTTGTGCCTGCAACTCCCAGTGGTGTTAGTGGAAAGAGTGTACCTGAGAGGCTTCTACAGCCAGGGTTATGTTTGCTCTGACGTGGGGAGTGCATTGCAGAGACAGCCAAGCTAGCTGTGAATGAAATCTTGACTTCTGGAGTTAGTTAAGTCACATCACCCTAGAGCTCTGCAGGGTCTAGTTTACCCTGCTTCCAATAAATTACCAGGGCTAAGCTTCATAGGGCTATAGCCAGAAGGTTTCCAGGACCTCAGCACATTTAAAGCTAGTTCAGGTACCTCTGTTACGCTGTCTGCAGAACAGAGAAGACAATCCATCTGTTTGTTCCTGGTTTGTGTGTTATGCAGGTGATTAATCTGAGGACAGATCATTCTGCCCAAGAGTGCTCCTGTCACACAATTGCTTAATTTGTTTGTTATGTGAATATGAGATAATGATATGTGGCAGAAGTGGCCAGATGGTCCTCATGAGCCAGGGGAGCTCACAAGCAGTTCAAGCACTGCTCGCCAGGCAACCATCTACCTTTCCGTGCTGCTCTCTGAAGTGTGGAAGAAGCTCATGTTAGGCTGCAGTGAGGATGGGAATAAAATGATCAGGCACTGAAGCGAGGAACCACCACATCAGCCAGGAGCAGGTTTTGAGTCACTTGCTCCTGTTGTAGGTACCGTTTCTCATCCTTGCTACTTTGCAAGTTCAGCTGCACCTGCAGGATCTCGGGCGATGCTCAGACCTGCTTTTCCAGATGGGGATGTGTGAGCAGATTGGCCCAGAGACACATGGAACTCAGTCTCTATCATCATGATTGAGAGAAAGATATGATTTGCTGGAAGCATAGCATGAAGTGAGAACAGATTTGGAAGGCTATTTGTGGTGAGGCCATGGGTTGTAGGAGACCAGAGTTCAGCAGGATGAGGAGCTGTAGGAACAAAGAAGTTGAGACCCTGGTTAACAACTTGAAGTACTGGTAGGAAGGGGAGAAAATATGAATGTGATCACATTTACAGTTTAAAAAACTGGATTGAGAGTATTAAAATAATCCATGTCACCTCCATAGGCTTTCCATTCTTACAGTTGCAACATCTACAGAAGCAGCCACTGGGTTAGTACCAGTATCAGGGTTTCATTTTTCAAAGTCTTTGTTGCTGTTTTTTACCTCCAGAGAAAAGTGAAGTAATTGGGCAAATTGGATTTATGATGGTGATTGATTAGCTACCACTGGATACCAGTTGTGTTCTACATGAATGCCCCCAAGCTCCCAGCAAAATCAACTGGAATTTCAAATACATGACTGAAACACTCAGCACTCGTGCAGTTGCAGTATTGGGCCTCAGAACAAACTAAAAAAAGAGAAGAAAAATACTTTTTTTTTTCCTCAATGTCTTGAATATATTGAAATAACGAATACGGATGAATGGTTTTCCAGAGAAGAATACAGATTCACATACATGTTGTAATATCCAGATGCAGAATCATAGACTCATAATTTGGTGACAACTTACATGGTTTGACATCAAGTTGAAGTAATTAATTTTCCTTTGGAAGACAGATCCAGCCTAGGCCTAATCTGTTTTGGGGCTTTTTAATTCTTTGTTTTTAACAATTTTTTTTAGCAATTTCCAGTTTTGATTCTGAACATGATGTTGAGGTGTAGTTGTTCCAGTCTGGACCCAAAGCTATGCAACGCCCCAGCAGTTCTGGCCCTTCAGGTTGCACCTCGCAGCCAAAGGTTCCTGCTCTGCTTGGAGCTCGGACCCAGCAGGACCTTTCTTGGGCTGGAGGGTGGGCTGAGCACTGCCTTCTACACTTGCGTGGTTTATAATTCCACTTCTAGTGAAATATCATGGCTATACACTTTGTGTGACCACAGGATCAAGCCAGTTGGTGATGACCAGTATGGGTCACCAATCAAATAAGCAGTATGGGTGGTTTAAGGTTTGCTCATACATTTCTGCTCCCAACGTTAAGGTTTCCTTGCACATTACGGTATCCCTGCCTATTACCCAGACATGTTTCAGCATAAAGGGGATACTGACAGGCCCAAAACACACACTCTGCAAACCTCCATTTCTCCTCCAAAGATTGCTTAAAACATGAAACTTCACATGACAAATCATGTGTCTCATCCTTGCTAAAGATGACGTTAATTAAACTTGGTCTGTAGTAAGTTGTCCCAAACCTGTAGTTTTAGGGTGTAACTTTTAGCATGAAATCATAGGTCTAGTGAACTCTGTGGTAAAACTCCCACTAATTCCCAAGGGAGCAAAGATTCAGCCCTGAAGTTTGTTTCTTCAACAGCCGTGGCCTTATAAGGTGGAATTGTGACCAGGATCTTAAGTATAAAATACTGATTAACTCCATCCCCTCCCACGTACATATCTGTAAGGGCGACTGTGCCTGTCTGAAAGACTTAGTTTGTATATTTGTTTGTGTGCAGGTCTTATGCACTGTATTTGTTGAGCAGATTTTATCAGAATAGTTATCTTTCTCTAATTTCACTTCTTGTAGTTTCTCGGAGTCACAGAACTATCTGCCTACTGTGAAGGCTACTTTCTTAAAAATATGATGGTCCTGATTGAAAACGAAGCTTTCAAACAGCTGTTGTATGACAAGAATGGAGAAACATCTGGTCAAAATGTACTACAAGACTTACAGAGGACGTTGGCCACAAGGATTCAGTCAATTCATTTATCTTCTTCAAAGGGCTCCATTGTATAAAGCTGAGGAAGACGGTAACCTTCTAATAAAGACCCTGCAAGTTAAGTCTGCTGTTGCAGTCGCTTAAACCCGTTGCAGTTGCTTAAATGACTACAAAAAAAAGAAAAAGAAAAATTTAAGAAGTTCTACTTTGCATCCCAATAGTTCTGTGTTGGCCAAAGGTGCTGCGCTGGGCCTGCTGCCCCGTTTGGATGAGGGAATGCAGAACACAATGCTCCTCTGTGTTTTCGATCAAACGGGGTACAAGAGTATCCGGTGAAGTGCCGTTGTACTCAAATTCTGAACACACGTGTGTGGTCGTGGAGCTCGATGCCAACAAAAGCCAGAACTCACGTCAGTGAACAGCAGAAGCCCCTGCCTGCATGGTGGTGTCAGGGAACACCCGAATTGACCCATTAATCATTTAAGGCAGATTTGTTCCAGTGTTACACGTTTAAGAACTGTATCTATCCCGGATTCCATTATCTCATGCATTTGAGAAATGTAAGAACTGTTATTGCTGTCAAGCAAAGATCAACTGTATTAGAGAGTGGGTAAGACTGTTACAGCTGAGGAAGTATACTGGCAGATTTTTAGGGGTGGGAACTTTTTAAATTGTTCATAAAATTAATGGGGTGGCCTTGTAGTTTAAAAACTATTTCTTAAGCTTAAAATTTAATTTTCGACAGAGCTGTGTTTGAAAAATCTATGTAACACGTTTTGTTTTTTTTTAAATGGTAAAATGTACATTGTGCAAACACACATATGATCAAGTTTTGCTTGTATTCTTTCCTAGGGTGGTATAATCTTGCCTAACGGGCTATGGTTACACTAAAGAGGTACATTACCCGGACTATCTCTAATACAGTAGTTGGGGGGGCGGGCAGGAGAACTGCATGCTACTTGTGATTCGGGGTTAAAAACAATGACAGAACTCAACATGCATTTGCATGGTAACTGTACCTGTGAAATGTTACGTTCGTGCTTTGTTTCGCCAAGACAAATGCAATGTTACTTCTTGTCAAACTTCATTTGTGAAATTAGCTTTAATTTTTTTAATTTTTTTTTTTATTTAGTGCAATTGGTTGTGATATGATACCCCCGGAGACCCTTCTCGAGATGCTGGTTTCTGTTTGTTACAGTGAAGGGACAATAACAGATGTTTACTTCAGTAATGTGTCAATACTTTGCTACTGGCCAGAGATTGTGTCCGAGCTAGACTCTTTTTTAAATTATAATTAAATATGTACTATAGAATGATTTCTCACTGTATCCTGAGAATGTATAGGCTATGTACAATGCAGGGTTTGGGTGGGGTGGGATGGAGGGGTGTGATTTAATGTCAAAGCTTCATTTATTTTGCAGCGTACTGTTAGCAAGAAAAATCTGCTATGTGCCACAACATTCCTGATGCTCTGTCTCTGAAGAAGGCAAAGATGTTGCCTTCTCCATGGCAAAGTGACATTAATACATGTATTTTCTAGCATGTCTTTCAGAAACTGTGCCCAGTTCATAGACTTCAGAAGTTTTATTTCGACAGTGCAAGTGAACCTCTTGTTCTTTTGTTGAAGTATCTACGTTGGATGCTCTTCCATGTTGATAGCTTTTGGCGTGCTTGGAGAACACAGTTTTGGCTTTAGTTATTAACACAGTAGGAAGCTGTTTTATGACTCTGAGGTGTAAATCCTCCTGTGTGTTTGGTCTTTTAAAGTCTCTACAGTTTCTGCAACAAATTACAAAAAATGTCTAAACTGCCACTGATGTCGGAGAGACACAGCAGGTCAGTCAATTAGCCTTTTTTTTTCTGCATAGTAGATGTTCACACAAGATGTTGTCTGGAACATTTAGGTAACGGCAACTTCTGTGTGAATGCTGCGATCATAGAGAAGTGAGACCATGGCTGATGCAACAGCAGCACGCAGGGGTGCTTGTTGTCATTTGGTGTGCCTCCTCATCCATGGAAACCCATCCTTCTATGCCAATGATTACTAGACAGGAGCAGACTTCACCCTGCAGCTTCATGCTTTAAAATAGCAAAGTTTTTCAGCCAATAAGCATGATAATAAATGTTTTCTTCTGGGTACATGCACAGTGCCCAATGGAGTTGTCAGGAGTTGCATACACCTATTTCCGTAGGCAAAATAGCTTTTTCTGGGAAACATGCCCCCAGGGGGTGTATGTGGATAGGAAGTCTGGCATCTAATGCTATGATGGTAGCCACAAGTGATGCACCCCTCTTTCTAGCTCAAATATTAACTGTGCTATTGGTAACAAGATGTAGAGATCTGCGTGCACGGGCTGTCCCAGAAGATGATGTCTTTTGAGCATTTGTAGGAACCTGCCTGGAATACCTGAGGAAGGAAACACTGATAACTGTGCTAGTTGTTCTGATGAGTTGACAGTATCTAGTATCTGTGGTAACGTTCACTGGTTTTCTTTCAGAGACAAAGTGTAGCACATCCTTTGGTGGCCCTACATGGACTGAGTGATCACTGTCTTTGGGCAAACACGAGCCAAAGGCTTTAGCAGGGTGCAGCTGCCTCCAAACAGACTCTGTGAGTCCACCAGCAGAGCTGTGTCAGCCCACGTGTTCGTGTGTCCCATTGCTCCTTCAGGGGCTCGTGAATCTGGGTGGGTGAGCATGACAGAAAGCATGGTAGGAGAGAAAAAGCCCCAGGAACCTGATACTCAGAGCTGTTACAGGGGAAGAGATTGCAGCTACTGATGTATAAGGGAGTAACTTTTGCCCTTCAAACCATTGGTAATCCCAAGGCCACAGAGGTATAGCTGAAAAGAACCTTAAAAAAAATATATAACGATGACTTGTAATTCTTTTTTGACCCATGACTCCCTTCACTTTTGCCAGCCCCTGTGTAACCCTGGAATTCATTTCTCCTGGAAGTAGTCAGCAGACCTGTGAGGTCACAGAGCAAAGTTTGAAATCGTGGTTTTAATCCACCTCTTCTTCTGTGAGGCTGGGCGAGGACTAGCTGAACCGCACCAGACAATGTGCAGGCTCTTGAAACATCCAGTGGTGGGGCTCTGTGATCTTCACTATCGTAACTGGAAGGTTTTCCTAAGAGACTGTTTGGAATTTACCACAAATTGAGCCATATTACTTGACTGACAGGAAGAACAGATGATCCTAAAAAATCTTCTTACAAGATTATTTTATGTATGAGAGGAACTATCCTACTTCCCTTGCTGGTGTAAGTCTTTCCTACTTCCTTTGCTAGTATTTTCTAGCTCTCTGATTTTTGCTGCCATTCCCCTCATGACTCCCCAGTTTCTCCAAAATTGCAGAACTCCAGCAGGGGTTTTATGCAGTAACGAGCAAAGCAGAGTAACTGTCTCCTGAGGTTTATGTACAGCATATCAGAAAATACATCCCAGAATATTTTCTACAAGAACATCCAATGGCCAACTTTTGATCTAATCTGTCTTCTTTTACAATTCCCAGGTGATTTGCTGCTGCTTTCCCAGGAGTTCCCATTTTCATTTGTGCATTTGTTTACTACACCTTCCAAAGCATAACGTTTTCAACTTGTCTTTATTAAATTAGTACTGCTTTAATTGGGGCAATTTCCCCAGTTCATCAAGATCAATTGCAATTCCGATCCAGTCTTCTAGCCTGTTTCATAGTCTCCAAGCTTTATTATACTTGGCTTCATGCATGGATTCTTCATTTCATTAATCTGGGGCTGGGCAGGAAGGGCTCTGTTGTCAATTTAATCTAAAAAACAGTGTGAGTTTCAGTGGGTGCCCATGAATACCATCCCTATCGGATAAGGCTATTTCCAGCAGAGCATTTTATTAGCATTTTTTAGAGAGATGTTATTATCATCTTAGGAAATAAAAAGCCTTCTGCTTCTTTAGTCTTTGTATGAGTTTCAATAATTTACAAATGTTGAGGGAAAAGATTGCCTCTAATCTAAGTGAAATAGAAACAAAAAAGAATACAACCACTATAGAAAAACTTCTGATTTTCTTTTTTCTTTTAAGTCTAAACTTTCCAGCCATTACGGTGAAGGGCTGTTTCTGTTCTTTTCCATCTGTCTTTTTTTATACTAATCCACTGCTGTAATTTTTGAGGACTTACAGGCATCCTGCCCCTGCCTCACGGCAGATCTTTCTTTCTGCTTCTCTGCAAGGTCCTCCCTTAGTTTCCAGAATTCCCTCACATTTCCACTTCCCCTCACTGGCTGCCAGTTTCCACACTTCCTGGTTTTTTTGACTCTAGAGCCCTGCTGGATTCCTTCCCAAGCCCAGAAAGAGTATCTGTATTCTTCTGAATGGGCAATTTTCCAATAACTGGCTTGAGAACTGGGAAGAGAAAAGGATGGGGAATGTAGGAGGGCAAAGGTTCTGCACATCACAGAGGAAGGCTGGTATTCTTTTCATGACAAATTTCAGCACTGCCTACTCGTTCCTCAGATTTTTCCCTGATCTATTCCTTACGCCTGCTGTCTTCTAAACACAGCTGGTGGCCAGATGCTCTCCGTTCTGGAAAAGAGCCAGCTTCCTAACGGCTAGGACTTTTTTTTTTTTTTCCCAGCTAAAACTTCTTGCCTGCTTGGTCTCGGCTTCGGAGTAGATTTGTGCGAATGTCTATTATAAAGACAGAGGAAACATCTTTAAAGAGGTGTGAAGGCTTAGTAGCCAGGCTCCTGTTGGCTGTAATGAGAGCTGCTTGCTGAATCCTCCACATGCTGCTTTTGACACTGAGCCTTTTGGTATGAAATATCCACTGGCCACTGGCTTCATACCAAATGCTGCAGAAGCCCTGGATGAGCTGCAGTGTGCGGTGCACTGGGGGCTTTTGGAAATTCTCCTTTTGTTTCAGAGCGTAGCACAATGTGCTGCACTTTAAAGATTAAAGGAGAAAGGGAAATCTTCAGTTTGTACTGAAATAAACTGCTCTGAGGTGGTGTGGTGAGTAAAAAGAAAAGGCATCTCTTCTTCCCTCCCCATACCCGTCCAAAATCAGAAGAGGGTTCTGTTACAGCATGTGATACAAATAGGTCTGTGGGACTCAGGAATGCAGGACCCTGTGTAAAGGTGGTTGGGTTTTTTTATGTTCAAGAAAAATACAGGTGGAGGTAAAGTTCTCACATCCACATACTTAAGGCAAGGCTTTAGGCCAGCTTAGAGAAAAAGACATTTCTATTACTGTTGTCTATGGGTTAAAAATCATAAGAGAAGCCAAGAACTTGCAGAACTTGTCAAAGTCAGTTGCAACCGGCAGTGTCCCTCGAGAGCTGACTCTGTCTTAACAGTACTGCTGAAAGATGACATCCTGAAGCCTGCATTCACTAAAGCTCCCTCTGAAGTTGGTGGATGATTTTATTAAATTTTTTATGAACAAGAGTTACCTAAAGTCAAAGACCTGAAGTTAGTTTGTTTGTCAGTGTGTCTTTCATGTGAGGCTCTGCAAGTGCTTTACAGAAATGAAGGGCCTGATGTTGCTTTCATCCCCTGGCCTGGAGATGTTGAAACACAGATGACTGCTTAGGATTTTTTCTAATATTTAATAAATTATCTTGTAGAAAGTTAACCTTGAAATAGCATTCAATATCTGAAACCCTGCAGACGAGAACATGCTTAATTTGAGACATCTGCCTATAAGCATCTCTAACTTGTAGCACTTCAGATCACATCTACCAAACTGATTGTTTTTCATATTTTTAACTTTGTTATTTATTTTGAGGCAAAGCCTGTTACCTCAGTGGGTGAAAACTAAGGCTGCCTGCTCTGACCATTTCAGTAGAATTGCACCTGACCTACCATTTATAACTGGTCTCCAAGTGGAAAAAGTAGTGAAGCCGAGTCTTCGCAGCTGTGAGTCAATGATCCGTGAGTTCAATGAGACCATGCTGAAAAATTATGAATGCAGTGCCCAAAGCAGAAGGAAAACCTGAAAACCTGCAGAAGCTAATGGGGGTTTGTCAGCTGCCTTCAGTGAGCATAAGAACCGAGGAAGTAAGCTCAGTGCGGACCGGAGGCGGGTATTCGGTTTCTTTTTGTTCCCATTAGATTGTCATTCCTTCAGCTTGGCTCAAGGCTTCCTGCCTGGAATAGCTGTGGATTGCCTGCAGAGGCACATGCAGAGAGGGTTCAAATGCGGTATCTCCCATAGTTAATGCCGCCTCAGTAGATGATGCTTTTTGTGCTTTGTTTGGACTGCTTGTCGCTAGAACACCCAGGAGACATGGCAGCAACTTGCAAGAGTTGGCTGGATGCATTAAATTCTACAAACATCTTGTGTTTTGCAAGCTATGCTGTTTAGTTGGCTAAATCTGTCTACCTGATTGTACGTGATGTACCAGAACAGCAGTTTTGGTGTTTGTTTTCCTCTGGAGAGATATTTTTCATCCTTCTTTGGTCTTACAGTTTTGTTCTTTCATCCTGCAGAGGTGGTGACGCTGTGTGAATGGGCTTAGAGTAGGCCAAGGTTTCTGTCCCTGTTGGATGGCGTGCTAATGAAGGGATCTCAGTAAGGGAAAAAGACTAGGTGCAAGGATTTAAATGTCTAACCACAGATCTTTGCCTCAGATTTCAGAGGTATAGTGTTCCCTATTTCCTGCTTCGTTTGTTCTCCAGCTCTTGAGTCCCCATGAAGTGGAAGGGCAGGGGACAGGGCAGGAGGAGAGGAGGAAGCAACTCCACCTCCTTCCCCTTTCTCAGCATCCCCAACCAGCCCATTTGGCTGTGGTCTAATCAGCACCCCCTTGGAGGGTTTGCTGCTCAGATATGGCTGTGGAGCTTAAGCTACTGGTAGCTTTTCTTTGTCCTTATAAATATCTCCACTGCTGCAGATGCGAGAGCGAATTTGCCTGAGCCCCTTTGTGTGTGGTTAACTTTGGTCTTTCCACTTCCCATCATCTCTGCTGCTGTGCTTTCATTAAAACTTCCATTACTTGGCTTTACCCAGCGCAGTGAGAGGCAATCTTGTTTCCTATTGCCTTTCTAAAGCAAACAAAGACAGGGAAGAAACCTCTCTGAAATATCCAATCAGAAATCATTCATGGTTTAAAATAAGCCACGTTAGAAAATAGAGATGCTCAGATGAAATAGAAAGACAGCCACCTTAGAAAAAGCCAGTGTGTAAGGAGGTCATTTTAATTAATTAAGGTCAAAGCCATAACACTTCGTGTGTTCTGGCAGGGATGGATTAACATGGTTCAAAACATCTGGACTTGTTCAAGCCACAGGTTCAAGAGAGCCCAGCCTTACCCTTTCCCCTGCCCAGCAGTGGATAAATTGACTATCCTATAGCTTACTGCGTGAGAGGCTTTCGAATGAGCTTTCCCAAAGTCTGCTTCTCTCTGTTCTGTGGTAGTGTTTAAAGAGCTCACAGCGCATCTGCAGGCTGAGATTTGCCCCGAGCACGGTCAGAGGACCCCTGTGCCCCAGCGCAGGCTGCACCTCACTGGGGTGGAAGGTTGGAGCACAGGAAGCCCCTGGAGTCTCTTGAGGGTGAAAGCCGCTTCGCCAGCATCCAAGTATTCCCTTGATCAAATACCCTGCTTGACCTGCTCAAGCCTGGGTAGACCACCGATACACAAATTTGGGACAGTCAATTCAATACCTTGGGAACTGATTTTTGCCTTGCAATTATTGAGCCTGTGACTAATTGTGCCATTTGGGGACGTGGTAAAACGTGCAGTCTTCCTTGAGTTATGAGTTCATGTTTATCCAATGAAGAACACAAGGACTAAAGGAAAGTATCTGAGAGCTTTTCGACCTCACGTTCCTGGCTAAATGCCAATTAATACTAGAAAAACTTGACCTATTTAAGTCCCATCAGTATGTTTTGACCAGTGTGTTGCTTCCTGACTGTATTTCTGAGTGTTGGGGCTGTTTGTTCAGCCATATGTGCTGTACCAGTGGGGAGCAAAGGTGCCTGAGCATTGTGCGTACCGTAAATAAGTAAATCCCATTCTCTCCAGTTCAGGACATTCCTTCTGCTGATCTCTTCAGCATTATGGGGAAGGTTGGATAATGCATCTCTGCTGTTTACAGCCCCAAGATAAGGTCACTGCTCTTTTTTCCCACTCTCTTTGCTCTGCCAACTGCCACACAGCAGAAGGAGCTGGATCATGCGTTTTTTGAACCATAACCTAACAAAGAGCAGCAAACAAAAAGATTTCAACATTCTCCCCACCCACCCCATGCAATAACAGGTGGGCTACTACAGTGTCCTTCAGTCCCGCTCATCTGAAAGCTTATTTTAATACCATTTGTGCATTAGTTATCCTCAGAGCAGGCTGTCGATTAGGCTGATGTCTGGAAAGCATCTTAAGGCATTCAGGGCAGGAGTGGCATCGTTAAATAATTTCTTCTGTGCAATTCAAGCTATGCATTTTCTACTTCTCTATGGTTTTGGGTTTTTTTTTGTGTTGCGTTGGTTGACTTTGTTTTTATATTGGGAAGAAGAGTTAAGCATATGCAATGCTTTGGGGTTTCTGTCCATAGTTATCTTTGTGTGTTTGTGTGTTCGAAAGACAGAGAGAGAGATGGACAGTAAATAGTTCTACAGGATATGTTATGAGGCGTGAAATCATGTTTGTAATGAGATTTCTTGTTAATGGCAGTCAGCTTTCCTTGATGCTAAGCATTAATGCAATATCCATTAGTGCAGCTAAACCTCCCTCCGCTCCACTTTCCCAAACGGGTTTCACTTTGTACCTAGTTTAGCATTTATAAATATTTGATACAAGGTTCAAGAAATAATTTACATGTTAAATGAAGGATACATGAAAGTTCTAGGAAAAATACGAGTTAAGATTGCAATATAACATCATTCATAAACCAAACATGAAAGCATGATGAAATTTCCCCCATTAAAATTGCTGGAAGCCTTTTCATTGATTTTTCTAGTCTGTGGATTAGGTCTGTTTTCCATCTCTCTTTCTTTCATACTGTGTCACCTTTGAAGTCTTTGCACATCTCACATTTTCCAAGTCAAATGCATATCTGTAATTAGAAAGCACAATCTTGATCTTTAAATGGGGAAGAAATCCTTCCTCTTGTCATCCACTTCTGAAGGGCTGGGCTTGTATCTTTATGTTTACTATCGAAAAGAAGGGCTGAAAGGGGAAACCCCCCGTGCAAGCCTGAAAAGACAGAAGAGCTGGCCCTGTGTGGGGGACAGCTCTTTCCTTCCTTCCTTCCTCTTCACATCTGCTCCCACTAGGCTAGAATGGTGCAGAGTCATCAAGCTAATCTTGATTTTTTGCAGCTTTTAGGCTGACTCCAAATTTGTGTGAAATAAACCCAGGAATGTTTATGATTGTTTTGTATTTGTGACAATCTTNGGTGGGCTACTACAGTGTCCTTCAGTCCCGCTCATCTGAAAGCTTATTTTAATACCATTTGTGCATTAGTTATCCTCAGAGCAGGCTGTCGATTAGGCTGATGTCTGGAAAGCATCTTAAGGCATTCAGGGCAGGAGTGGCATCGTTAAATAATTTGTTCTGTTCCATTCAAGCTATGCATTTTCTACTTCTCTATGGTTTTGGGGTTTTTTTGTGTTGTGTCGGTTGACTTTGTTTTTATATTGGGAAGAAGAGTTTTTTCTCAAAAAGAAAGATATGCATCTGCAGTTTGTTTGAAGATGTCAGTCTTTCACGTCTGTTAGATGCTTTTGAAAATTGCTTGGTTTGTGCTGTTAATGTTCCAGAGTAAAACCTTCCACTGAAGACACTAACTAAGGGCACTCTGAAACAAAGCAGAAGGGCATGTCTTAAAAATAGAGGAGCTCAGCCATAATTTGAAGCGGCAGCTTTTGTCCACTGTGTCCATCACTTGAACATTATTTTAAAATGTGTGTTTGTGTTTAAGTTCTTTCGCCTTTTTTAATTTTTTTTTAAATTACTGTTTTTAAAAATGAACATCATTTTACCTTAAGTATAATGTATTCAGTTAGCAAGATCAGAAGGCTTTACGTGTTCCATCACATAATCACGTCTTTAGCGTCAGCTCTGGGAAACCTGAAAGCACCTTCTCTGAGAGCGCCTTAGGTTCTCTTAAACCTCACTCTGTCTGATGCTGATCCTTTTAAAATCTTCAATGGGATTACGATTCATTTGTCATTGCTAGATGTCATTTTGTTAATGCTTTACAAAGGCAGGGCAGCGTGTGAAACAGGCACGTTGGGTTTTTTTTTTTTAATATTGTACTACTCTGAAAAAGAGGAAAATTAACAAGATCTTTGTTTCTAGTGCAAAATACTGCCCTTAGAGGACACGTACAAAGCCTCTGCCCTGAACGCCTTGTTATAATCAAGTTACAAAATGGAGGAAAATGGTATTGGACAAAGATTTTTGAAAAACTTAACTCCCGTGGTGCAGAACATGCACTTGTTAGTCTGCTCGGTCGCTCTCGTGAAGTCAGTGGGAATCTTTAATGGGAGTTACTGCAAGGCTGTATGGCTTTTTAATGCTCTAGCAGATATAATTTCCCATCCAGTCATCTGCGCAGTTGTGGTTGGTACACCATAAGGGCTGAAGGCCAAATCCTGCTGTCATTGCATTCAGCAGGGATCAGAAACATGTATTTATGTTACATGAGTGAGTTGCACAGTTTTGAGGGGGTTTTTTTGGTGAAGAGAAATGGGAGAGGGTAGGCCTGCCTTCTGCTCGTTGATCACAGCCTTTGTGTTTCCAATGACTTTATTAGAAGCATCATATGTTTACATGCTGCAGAATGAGGCCTGCGTGGGGTGGGAAAGATTTTTATGAATTTAGACCTGCCTAAGAAAACATCAACCATTCTAAATTTAGGCAGGTTGCATTCCATATCCATCTGTTTAGTGCATCAGTCTGATGTTTACTGTTTAGTAAATTACATTGTGTCTTTTTTTTTTTTT